>QJPP01004629.1:30073-79674 GCA_003996215.1 Jaltomata sinuosa
TCATGTACCCCCACTGAAAAGAGCTGTCCTAACCGGCCAAAGTTAGAACCATGTCGTACCAGGATCCTATCATGATAAGCCACAGAGGGCAACCTATGGTGGCAACATAGTTTTGGACTTGGGTTATCTGAACCCTCGTCTCTCGGTGCTAAATACTACTCCCAAAACATATATATATATATATATATATATATATATATATATATATATATATATATAGCATGAGGCTCACATACATGTGGCATATCTGATGTCAAACTTGTTTATAACATAATCATACCCCGGATCATCATACTACTCATGAATTAGGGTTTTGAAATCGATTCATGAGCATTGATGGAACATCGGGTGTCTTGTCTTGCATCATTCTTCATAACATGGAAAGACTTGCATACTTCATGACTTGTAAAAATATCATGGCCCTAGTTCAATTTTCAAAAGACATATACTTTCATAGAATCATAGGAACTGGGCATGCACATACTTGAAAATTCATGAGGAACATGCTATCAAAATCCAATTTGCTTAAATCAACTTCATGCATGTGGAATATCCATGGTTAAGCTTAAATTCATGAAATAAGAGTCAACATGTAAAAACCCGTGTGAAATCATGCAATTTAATAGTAATTTCATAATCAAACCATGAGAAGATCATATTTAGCAAAACCCATAAGAATTGGATAAGAACCCTAATTTGAAGATCGTGAAATCAAAATTTGAATTAGGGCACAAGGGTGAAAGGAATCCATTGTTGATTACCCACATACCTTGATTGAAGGTAACCCACTTGAATTGGAAAGACTTAGGAGGCTTGAACTTGGAGCTTGAGACTTGAAGCTTGGAGAAGAATTTTCCTCTTTTGGGAGATGAGTGAAGTAATGAGATAGGACTTAGGCTAATAAGGGTGAAAACCCTACTTGAAATAGTCAAAATGACATCATTCAGGAGTTAAAAGGGTGGTTAATGACTAAAATACCAAGAGGACTTAAATAAGAAATTGTAGGAAACTGGGCTGCCTCACGGGCCACCCGACGGGCGCCGAGCCCATGACGGCCCGTCGGCCAAGGTGTCGGATAGCTTGTTAGGATTGGGGGCTTCCTGGAGGGTTTTGACGATATGGCCCCATGGGCCGTCGCAGCCACGACGCTCGTGGCATAGCCCCTCGAGGCACCGGGGAGTAGAGACAAGGCTGTTGGAGGGTTTTGACGCCGGGTTCCCACGGGCCGTCACTCTGATGACGACCATCGTGACCGCCGTAGGGCAGAGGGGATTTGCTCGACGGCCGCTGGCTAGTTTCCACGACGCTCCCCATGGCCCGTCATGACAACGACGCCCATGGCGGCTGCCCGTGGTGGCCACACAGCTGCCTAAAGTCCTGGATTCTGAGCTTTTAACTGGATCGAATTCCAGAGTGTTACAACTGTCCTGCTTGAATTGAGATTATTGTGACAGAATCCCAATTCCACCCAATCCTTTACTTTCATATTTTAAACACTTACTCTCTTAGTGATTTCGTTTCATTACAATCATCATTATGCTCTCTACAAGTCTCCGTGGTTACGTCCTCGACATCCGTTGGGTACTTATAAATGTATTTTGCTTGACGATCGTCGATACATCCATCTTGGAGAGTACATTTGAGCATTTACCAGTATACCCTATCCACTCCAGACCTCACTTGTGGGATTTAACTGGGTATGTTGTTGTTGTTGTTGTTGTTGTATTTTTCAATTCTTTATGGAATAGGACAAGACTAAAAATCTAGTATTCATTTGATTTGTACTGTCTTCTCAATATTCCATGTAGGATTCGACCTCAACCTAATTGAGTTACAATATTCGGATACATCACCTTAAGGTGTATTACTGAGCATGTCAAAATTCCACTACATTTACTAGTAATGCTAAATAATTAGGGATTTTAGGGAGTCTATTAATATTTTTTAGGGTGTAAATAAAAGAGATGTGAACTCATTCTTTGACAAAAGCTATAGAAAGATTGAAAATGGTATCATGTGACCAAATGCTAACCATGACAACTGTACAACTTGTATACCATCTCTTATCATGTTCATTTTTTGAAACTTTTTGCTCTATATATTGTTTCAAGCGAGGGAAAGATGTCCTTGTATATATAATGGCAGGTAATTACCTAATATAATTCAAAGTGACGTGGTATTCCTTATAAATTTTTTGTATCACTTCTTAGGAACGTCCACCTTTTCTCTTCATTGATGACTCGAACTCACAATCTCAAAGTTGAAAGTGAAGGATGCTTACTATCTGAGCAACCCCCTCTTATTCATTTATTTTATATTTTTTCACTAATAGATGACTTAAATGATTATGGAAGATAATTTATCTCATAAGAGAGGTAACATGACACTCTCTATAAATGATTAGGAAAGTCATTTATCTTTTTTCTTTTAAAATTATGATTAATTAGGTGAATTAAATGAGTATGGCATGTAATCTATGTCATAAGAGGTAAAATGTCACTCTTTGTATATGTTTAGGCAAGTCATTTATCTTTTTCCTTTTTAATTTATGATTAATTATGTGACTTAAATGATATTGACAAGTAATCTATTTATATCTATATATGTATATAATTCTAGACATAAAAGCGGTGATGTGGCACTTTCCCTGACTAGGAAAGTCATTTATCTTTTTTTTCTTTTAAAATTATGATTAATTAGGCAACTTAAATAATTATGGCATGTAATCTATCTCTTAAAAGGTAATATGTCACTCTTTTTATATGCTTAGGCAACTGATTTATATTTTTCCTTTTTAAATTATGATTAATTAAGTAACTTAAATGATATTGACAAGTAATCTATCTATATCTATATATGTATATAATTTTAGACATAAAAGGGGTGATGTGGCACTCTCCCTGACTAGGAAAGTCATTTATTTTTTAAAATTATAATTTAATTAGGTGACTTAAATGATAATGACATGAAATTATGGACATACAAGAGGTGACATAAATGATTATGGTAAGGTATCTCATAAGAGGTAACATGACAATCTCTGTATATGTTTAGGAAAGTCATTAATTTATTTTTTAAAATTATGATTGTATTAGGTCACTTTAAATTATAATTATGGAAAAGAGAGAGGTGATGTGACACTCTCTGATGAAGTGAAACTCTCTGATATTAGTTAGGTGACTTAAATTATTATGACATGTAATCTATCTCATAAGAGGTAACATAGCACACTTTGTAAATGCTAAGGAAAGTCATTTATGTTTTTTCTTTTTAAATTATGATTCAATCAGGTGACTTAAATGATAATGACAAGTAATCTATATATTTATATATCTATATGATTATGGAGATAAGTGAGGTGATGTGGCACTCTCTATGACTAGAAAAGTCATTTAACATTTTTCTTTTTAATTATAGTTTAATTTGTTGACTTAAATGATAATGGCAAGTAATTTTAATCTATACTTAAATATGTATATGATTATGGACATCAAGAGATGACAAGAAACTCTCTCTGACTAGAAAAGTTATTTATCTTTATATTTATTATTTTATTTCACTAAAAGCTTAAGTTGTTAGAGAAAATTTACTTCTATTTAATGAACCAAAACAAAACACTCAATCCTCAAAATCATGACAACATCTCATTCTTCTCCTCCCAAATATTTACAAGAGGATAGCCTAAGTGAAGAGCGTAAGAAATTTCTCTCTATCCTACCAAAAGAAAAGGGATGGATTCGATCATATATCTACAATTACCAAGGTTTTTGGACATCACCAAGATTAATCCAAGGTGTGATTGCATGTCAACAACAATTTCAAGCTCAAGATAGTGATATTATCCTTGTTACAACTCCAAAATCAGGAACTACTTGGCTAAAATCCCTTTTATTTACTCTAGTGAATCGAATGAAACATCCTATTTTTGAACAAAATCACCCTTTACATGTCAAGAACCCTCATGTTCTTGTTCCATTCTTAGAATATACACTCTATGTTGATGGTCAAATCCCTGATTTTTCATCTTTCACTTCACCTAGACTCTTTCCAACTCACGTGCCCTTTGCTTCATTACAAAAATCTATCCAAGATTCAAGAGCCAAACTTTTTTTATCTATGTAGGAATCCAAATGATACTTTTATTTCTATGTAGCATTTTGCTAACAATTTAAGACTTTATCACAAAGATACCAATTATATTGAAGAAATGTTTGATCTTTTTTGTAAAGGGGTGAGTGTTTATGGTCCATTTTGGAATCATGTGTTGGATTATTGGAAACAAAGCATATAATATCCCAGCAAAGTAATTTTCTTGATGCATGAAGAAATTAAATAGAAACCAAAAATTTCAGCTTAAACGCTTGGCTGAATTCTTGGAATGCCCATTTTTCATAGAAGAAGAAAATTGTGGAGTGGAAGATGAGATATTAAGAATGTGTAGCTTTGAGAATTTAAGCAATTTGGAGGTGAATAGAAATGGGAAGCTATCAAATGGGGAAGGAAATAAAGTGTTCTTTCATAGAGGTGAAATTGAAGATTGGAAGAATTATCTTACTATAGAGATGAGTGAGAAACTCGATCATATCATTGAACATAAGTTTCAAGGATCTGGATTAAAGTTTTCATATATTTGATTAAGAATTAATATGCTATATCCCAATTTAATGCAATTATTTAATTTAAAAATAAATGTTGGCGTAGTTGTGTTTTAAACTAATGTAACTAGAACAGACAACAGAAGCTCCATTGTAGTACTGATACTATTTTAAATGATCATTATTCAAATTATTGCAAACTTTTAGTAAATTCACATTTCTTTATTTTGTCAAAGACAATTCATATTTTTATCAGTGTTATTTCACACCAAACCCTTAGCACTATAGCGGTGTCAATGAGGTTGGATACGGTTGATTTTCTATTTTATTTTGAGACTAGAGAAATTACTTGATTTCACGCAACTATAGAAGAAATCAAAATATGATTTAATTTCTAATGTTTTAATTTTTTATAAAACAAAACCATTTAGTCATTGTACTTCATGTTTCAATTCAAGCACCTGAAAGTGAACGTGAGGCAAATATTCTTTACCTTAGTCTAAATAAAATAACTCCATCACTTTATAATAACGAGAGAAGTGATTAAGAGAAGAGCTCTCTATATGTATATACTAATTATTTTTAAAAATAAAAACACTATAGTAATAGATTTTTAAAAAAATTAATAACACATACATTACTTTACAAATGAAAGCTTTGAGGATTCGGATGGATACACTGGTTTAAAAAATTGCACAAATATACAAAGGATAGAAAAGGAAGAAGGAGAGAACAATTCAAGAAAATACAAAATTTGGATTCTCTTCTTAAAAAGGGATATCTAATGAGTTGGGATATGTCATAAAATTATTTTATTCCACCTTCTATATGGGATAATAACCTCATCTTTTTAATATTGTAACAACCCACAATGTTGTTTAGTGAGTTTCACTCCTTTTCCTCTTTTAGACCCTCCCCATAGCCTTGGTATGATGTTTATGACTTGTGGGGATATGTGGCACACTTTTCAAGGTGATTGTATGCATTTTACGGAAGTGATTTGTTAGTTTTGGATGCTTGGAACTTAAAAATTTGATCAAAGTCAATATTAGGAGTTGGCGAGGTCTTATCTGAATTTTAATGATTCCAGTAAGTCCATAGGGTGATTATGGCCTAACTAGAGTTGAGCGTAGTCAACTATTGGTCATAACGACCCTTGAATGGTAATTTGACGATTTCAATAGGTCTAAAATGTATATTATAATCAATTTTTACTATTAGTTTGTGTTCGGGGGATTTCAAATGGGTTCCAAAGATCTATTCAACAGTTTGGATTGTTTTAAGGTTTGCCGAAAGTTGCCATATGTAGTGCAATCACACTAGTGAGGGTTATCGCTTTGGCAATGATGCCTTGGTAGGGTTTCTTCTACTTCGATGAGAAGGAGGGGTTTGATTAGCTTATGCTTCTACAGGGTTTATGTCTCTTGTTCCGGTCTCCCAACACACACACAAGTGTATGTGGTCGCAAGTAATAAGTGATTGCTTCTGTAATTGGGTGTATTGATCCCACAAAAACTTAGCTGATGACAAGCTATCTGTTTCCCTATTGCAGTTATTAAAACTAGTGTTGTTCGTTGAGGTTGAGTTTGTTATTTCTCTACTAACTATTTCTATTAATTGAATTCGACAAAAGCAAGCGAATAAAAGCCGAGAAGTATTGTAGGAGTGGTTCAGAGAGATTTAAAGACCTACGGCTATGATGTTTGCGTAATTCCATCTTTTTTAATTATATTTGTTAAGTTTATTTAAGATACCTACCAAATTATAGAATCACACGATTGATAATATGGTTATGGTCTTTCAAGCAGTATAATCACCTATTTAGATTGGCCTCACAACTACATCATCGAGCGGGGATGTGATAAACCGTTATGGATGCATTTATATATCATCATGTATCTGATCCAATCAGGGTAAACTGGGTATATTTTTGTCCTGTCTGGTAATCCATCCGTAGATGAACCCTACTCCCCTTAACCCAAATTCTATTCCAAGCATTCCCATGAAATAATCTAGTATAACATTAAGAGAAGCTAGTATAACATTAAGAGAACAAAACATGTGAGTAAGAATTAGCTAAACAATCATATAATTACACAAAAATATTTATACATTGGCCATAACCTCATAATAAGGGCATCTAGCCACTTATTATCCGATTATACAAGAAAGAATTCAAAAATAACAAGTAAAAGTTAGAAAAAGAAACTTTAGAATTGTGATAAATAAGCTCTCTCTGTGATCCTACAGTGTTACTTTCTTTAAGAATGTTGTGCTGCATCTAAAAAGGCCTAATTATGGGTTTTATTATTTTTAAAAACACCTTCAAGGGCCCACTAAAGCAGAATAGGAAAAGACAAAAATTTCGGTCCGTCTAGATTGCCTCGCATCATAAGGCAGGCTCCCTCTCCATGGGCCTCGCATTGAGAGGTGTGTTGCCTCGCTTTTATTTTTACTCTATCAGGGGTCAAACTTTATAGGAGATGTATTTTTTGACCCCTCTTACTTTTCAGCTCTCCTGACGACCTCTAGACCTCGCTTTGGACTTTGTTTTGTGAGATTTTTCTACTTTAAGATCCATATTTATCAAATTTAGACTCTTTTCATGTACAAAGAATAAAACATTACATATAAGCTCAAAATCATGTATTTGAGTAAAAACAAGGAGTATCAATCTAGAAAATACTCAAAACAAAGCTCAAAGGTGGGTGAGAAATAGCTAAAAAGAGTGTAAATTCACCCAACATCACCACCCCACTCTTGAACTTTTGTTCATCCTCAAACAACTAACATGACATTCACTCACCTTATCCAACTACAATGCACACTTCAAACAGGATTGTTCCTATCTAGATCACATAAGACAATTTGTATATAAAGGCTACTCTCATACAAAATGCGTACATCAATTCAAAACAACATAGTTCATTCAAAATGATGTAGCCTCCAAAACTGACTCAACAACATAATACATAGGGTAATTAGAACTATATTATCAAGAAAAGACTTTGAATTGGTAACCAAGTACAAACTATTTATGTTCCCATGTTTTTCAAGAGAGATGCCCCTTCACATAATCAATTCACAATTTTTGGGGTATATGGTTAGAGAAATACGCTCACTCTCACAAATGAATTCACATGCATAAAGGCATACCATAAGCTTGCCCTTAGTGTCATACTATATATACAAGTATTGGGAAACATAGGATAAAAAGGTGTTTAAGGGTTGTAATGTCGGCTAGGGAATGGGTAGAAAGTATTTGAAAAAATAGTGACTACTTCCATATGCACTTCGGACAATTACTTTTTTATTATTTTAAAACTTTTTTCCTTATGTCTCCCAAATTCAACTTTTTTTATACTTCTCATTATATCTTATTGCATTTTAAAGTACTCACCTTTTTCTTCCGCACACTGTTAGCAAGGAGACTTCTTTTTCTAGAATTTTTATTCTTTTTCTTATTTTCTCCTCCCTACTAATCATTATACATATATCATTTTCACACTGGGCACCCATAAATTCTATATTCTTTTTCAACCATACCAATTTCCATTATTTGCACCTTTTTTTCTTTCTTTCCTTTTTTGTTAAGTCCTTCAACTATAAAGTGCACTAGAGACTTTTGGATTAAACTAATTTAAGGTAATTAAATAAAAGGAGAAAGGATAATTAAGAAGTTAATCAAGAAAAATAGGCTAATTCATCCTAAAGGGGCTAACTATGGATAATAAAAAGATAGGTGTATATAATAGTCAAAAAATGACTATAAATGCACTAGGGACTTTAGTTCTTGCATATTCTATGTCAAACCTACTAAATCAAATCTCAAAACTAGTATTATCACCCTCAGATAGTCATTAATTCACCATAGTGATTATTTAAAGATCCAATCTAGGGTTTAGTATCAAACAAAGGGTAGCATCACGAATACCTTTATACTACATAGAATCATAGCTACAAAAGTAAAAATCAAAGAAACACTAGTCCATTGAGAGTTCATGAAAAATTAGTCTATCCTAATCACAAAGTGTATCGAATTGCAGCATCCAAGATATTCTCTTTTATAATGTAATTATTCCATATCCTTTCATTATATATCCTTTGCTTAAATTAAATTCATAGCCTAGCAAAAGTTGTGGAATCCTTTCTCCTGAATCCCAGAGTACAACCTATACTTGTTAATTCCTGACTACTTTACCCTCTCATTCATGTCCTATACTTGATCTTTGATAACACAATGACATGCCATCATGAAATTCTTCCTTAGTTCGATATACTCTAAGTAATCTTAACTAATAACCCTTTCCCTACAAACTGTCATATAATCTACACAAATCTTATTACATCTTAGTCACCACCTAAGGACATAGTCATTCCATTATTTACTTAAAAAATACACAACTCTAGCTACATGTTTCAATCAATCACGATCTCCACTTTTTGGCTACTGCATTTCGGACTTGATATTTGGCTCTGGAATTTATTCTATTGCTTATGACTTACAATTTCTCAAATCATATTATCCCTCGAGTGATGACACTACCCGAGACGCATACTCTCCCCTTAGAGGGTGTCATTGCATTGGAATTTTTTAAAGATTTGAATGCACATCTCACTTTAGGCTCAATCACACGATTCATCTGAACACAAACATACCCCTCGAAACAAGAGACTATAATGCACCAAAGGACTTCCCATAAGCCCTTGTGCAATATATTTAACCTTTGATCACTACATCTGAAATTACCACATCGATAATAATTTTAGCTTTATTTATTCTATCACCTCGAATATGGGGCATAGTCAGTGGAACTGGAGTATCGCGCTAATTATAATCAGTTTTTATGGCATAATTTTATTGTTTGATCAAGAGTATCAAAGAATATGAACTTTTCTTAAATATTCATAGTACCTCATTTATTGATGTGGGGCCCTTTGAATGAGAAATGAAACTCTACTAACATGACTTCATAGACCTTAGGACACTTGAACCTAGGATGTTGATACCAAGTTTGTCATTCCTCCAGGCTATACCCTAGCGTGGTTGGAACCCTAAGTCATTGCTTGCCCGAATAAACCCATAAGATAGCATGAAATGTAAAGCATTCATCTAACATAGAAAGATTACATAGTTCACATAAATTCTTGAGAAATTCATCAGGTATAAAGAAAAGAAGTCTTTAAATAAATGATTTTCATATATAAATTATTTTAATTATGAACATATTGACACCAAGGTCAAAACTTGAATACATGAATTAAGAGCATACTAATTGACCATCTATGAAGCCACTAATATGACTGAATCTTATTTACTGAGACAAGCTCCCGACATGTCCCATAAACTTAAACAAACTAAAATTGACTAAATATTCTTCAAGAAGGATGGAGCTCATGAATAGCTGAACATAGAACTTAACATATTGTTCGATCATCTTGAGTACCATATATCATTTAAAATGCAGCGCCTACGATAAAAGGACATAAGTACATATGGAATTGTATTGTATGTAAAGCAGATTAGACATGACGAATATCTAAATAAAAAACACAATTGAAAATATATAGTCATAGCATGAGGGTAGTTATAGATAATATCAGAAAATATTAAATACATGTCTTTCATAATATTCTCTTTTCATTAAGGAGTTTCTTGGATAGATCGACATAAACACAAGTGTATATAGAAATAATATTGAGCACCCTGACCCCAACTAACTTGGGGGGGCTCAACTAAGCACCATGGCCCCAAGATAAATGAGAGGCTCGTTAAGTACCCTTGCCCTAATTGAAATATAGTGTCACGACCCAATTTCTCGGTCATGATGGCACCTACGACCCCCCAGAAAGCGAACCAATTCATGTAGCTTGAAACGGTTAGTAATGGGCTACTATCTAATATGTAAGTGGAAGAAAAAGAAGAGAAAAATGCGGAATCACGGGCAATAAGTAAAGAAAGTGAACATCAGGAATATATATATATATATATATATATATAACATACACAGAAGCTAAACCAAACCCCAAAACCTGATATCATAGTATAGAGCCGAAACTACATAAGGAGAGTACAAAGGGATCCAAAATAATATATACAAATGTCTCCGAGTAGTAAGAGAATACATCATAAAAAAAATAAACTAAAGCTAAGCTCCGGTCGCCAAGAGTTCACCCTCAGTCTGGGACAGTCCAAAACCTCCTCGCACAAGTCTCCACGAGCTAACAACGATGGGCCCCACTAGGATCTGCACCAGAAGAGGTTCCAGATCCAAACTAGTAGGCCAAACCTCTAATATGCATGCCCAGACTCTTTCCAGGTCTAAAATAGTGAAATAAGTCTCTAAAAACCCCTTCAAGGGTGCCCGAGCGTATCCGAGTATAAAATAGTAGTAAATCAAGTCTGGTGCTCGGCCTTACTGAGTCTAATATCATTTCTCTTTCATAACAAAACAAGTCTAGCACCTCGGCTCAACCGGGCAAGAATAAGTAGGAAAACTGTGATAAATTTTTCTTTTAATTTTTCTTACCCCAAGAAGATCCATTAAAATAGTACCAAACCACTTCATAACCATTTTTACTGAAAATAGGCCCCCGAGGCCATGCAAAATTTATAAAACCAAATAATATAGGCCCGAATCCAAAAGTCATTGTAAAATCATGTAGAAATCCATTTATATGCATGATAAATGCATGCTCAATCACAATCAGTAGCCAAATTGCTCCTAATCAACCTATCGGCCCTGTACAGGCTCCAATTGCTCTACAGCACAGATAACCACCCTAAAATTGCGATATCGATGTCCGAGACTCACAAATATTCCTATATAACCCACCATCTATGTTCCAGAGTCAAAACAAGGTCACATAGGACCACAAGGGTAATAATATCGTCTATAGCAAAATACTACAAACATCGGAGGAAAGAAATGAGTCGGACATGCAAAACGTGGTCAAGGTATGTGGTACCAACCTAGTAACCCAACCCAAGGATGCCCATTAGTATAATTTTATCCTATATATGTGAAGTCTAGAAGAGTTTAGACCGTAACCTACCTGTCTTCTGATGATAAGCTGTTGGAACGATGATGTCCAAGCCCGAACTGCTCCGAGAAGCTCTGAACGGTAATCACACTATCAAGAACCTGAACTACAAGTTAAAATAATACTAACGATACCCATATTTTTATCACTATAGTCGGGTCAAAATTTAGGTCATCAGCGGGCCCATGGGCCCCGTAACCCACGACCTAAAATGAATGAGTACCAAATGATCACAATGATCGTAAGAGCGCATGCCTAGAAAATTTGAAGAATTTGGGCATGAAATCTGGGCTAAAACAGCCCGCTCAAGTCTCGAATTAAAGATGGAAATTCTAAGAATAGACCAGAAGAAATTGAGCAAGAAAACTTACCACAACAACAGAAATACGCCAAGGAAGGGAAATCAACGAACCCGCAAAGCATGCAATCCCCCGAGAACAGATTCTTCAAGGAAACCCAAGCTTTATGAGTTAACAACAATAGAGGGAGTTCAAAGATTGAAAAAAAGAAATTAGCATCCAACTTACCGGATAAATGACCACGAAGCAATGGTGAATTCACCCCAAGAAATTGGTGGCCAAAGATGGAGCAAGTTTGAGTTTAGGAGTTGTTGCCAATGGAGAAAACGAAATAGGAAGTGTTTGAGGAGAGAAGAAGAAAGAAGCAACTTAAAACCTGCCAGGAATACTTATACAAATGCGGCCACGCCGCTACCTACGTGGGCAGGGGTCACGCATGCAAAGGTCAGGCGCTGGCCAGGTCAGGCACCTGCCTTGCGCGCACACAGCCAGGCCACCATACACGTGGGCCTGCGGACGCGGCCAAGGCAGCGCCTAGGCGAAGGCAACAGACGGGCGGCATGGCTTTGCCCTGCACTAAGGCGGTCATGCCACACGTAAGCGAAGGCCATGCTGGTGCCATGACAGCACCAGCTTCCAACAACTAACATCAACTTGGAAACTTCTTCAACGGACCCTCGAGAACACATCTGGGGTCTTGCAAATACAAATGATCTGAGCTATTTGACTAAAAATTATATTCTGGACTCAACAGAATTGACAAAAATCCCGACGAAGGTCGATAGCAAAAAAAGTGGGCCCCACACCTAAGAACCAATTCTAGGCCAAACTCTCCAAAATGGAACCCCATGGCCTAAAACAAGTGTGGAAGCCTTGGGACCCAAACCAAAGGTCCCCCTAGCCCAAAGTCGACATTCTAGAGCTAGTAGCATAGTCAGAATTTTCATCCGAGCATGTCTTCTATGAATATTGACCGAAGTCAAACTTTCAAGTTCAACTTGGCCAGAAACATAAAAACCAAGACAAAACAAAACTGAAAGCTTTTAGACCCCGACCAAGGGTCCATCTAGACAAAACACCATGCTCCGGAGCTAACAAAACTATTGGAAATTCAATTCTGAGCATGTTTACAAAGAATGTTGACCAAAGTCAATGAATTCCTAAGTTTAAGCTCTAAAACAGTAAAACATCCATAACAACCAAACAAACGACCAGAGCACCAAACCACTAGTCCCAATAAGCCATAAATGACTTGAGGCTGCTACATGAAGGCTCTAACAATAAAAAGAAGGCGTAAATGCAAAAATTATCATAAGAGTCATTACATATAGGGATCGATTAAGCCCCATTTCCCCAATTGCAATTGGGGGATCGATTAAGAGCCTTTGCCCAATTTCAATGAGGGGTCAGAATCATAAACAAGAAGTAAATTATGTTATGGAGCCTGAACTCAAATCATAATTCATAAATCATGATAGGGATCCTTAACTCAAATCATAGTTCATAAATAATGATAGGGACCCTTGACTCAATGATATTGGCTTTTCTTTTATAAACAAGTGCTCGTAGGAAATCATAAAAATCATAGTTTTCATAAATCATGTTTATCATAGAAATTCATGGATCTTAGGAAATTGAATAATTATGAGCATATACTAATAATTTATAGGAGTTCATGAGTTTGAATTAGATCTACATGAATGAACATAACTAAATTCAGAGCATATCCCTAATTAGCTCACGTATGGAATTTCCTAGAAAATAGGGTTTTTTGTACATTAGTGGATAGTTCATAGAGGCAACTACATGACATCAAAAAGAATTGTGGGGAGGAAAAATGATGCTCCCACACAGAGAGATATATTTACAAACCTTAATCGCTAAAAAGTACTTAAAGAAAAATTTAGTTTTAAAGAAGAACTCCAAGAAATCCGTTCTTGAACCTTGAGATAAATTTTCTTCAAAACCCTCATATTGTAGTGTAAAAACTTGTTAAGCATTTATGAAAATTGATTATAATAACTTAAAAATATATGCTTGATAGGGGAGTTTGAGGATAGGATTGAAAACCAACTTATGGCTTGAAGGAATAGGAGTAGAATAAAAACATTCGTTGAAAATGACCTTTTAATGAATTCCATAGGGGCCATATGCGTTTTGATATACTAGGGCATATTGTGATATGCTGTAGGATATCCAAGACAGAGCATCTGACAGCTTTCAGACAAAATGTGCCCTATATAAATCAAACATATTGCAATATGTGGGCATATATAGGTGCAGTCCACTACATTGTGGCATTTTAGTAAAATGACCATATCTCCTTGTAGAAAATTCCAATTGATAAATGGTTTGATTCATCATAAATTATACTCAAAGAGCTTTGAATCTTTCCCTTGTATGAGCTTATGAAAACTTAATCAATATAGTAGTTTACAACTCAACTTTGTGCTAGAGGTTCCTTATTACCTTAATTCAAATCCCACACTTCCCACACTTAAGACTTGACCTTTACTCCTAGGTACAATAAAATTCACTAGGTTCGGTTCTAATTTCATGCGCCAGATATTCAAACCATAGTTTGAAAGAAGGTGGTGTTACATCAAGAAGTTAAGAATAGAATAAATATCCATAAGATCTGTATTTATAAAACTTTTGGCAAACCACATATTGCCAACCCAGGGTTCCATGTACAATATGTAAATCTAACTTATGGTCTCTACGTGAACCGGACATAGGCATATGTGTCTTGAATAATAGATGCATATTGGGGGTGGTTTCAAGTATGCTCATGGTATGACCTATAGATGGGTTTCACATTCATAGGTTATCACCGTGTCACAACATAAATGAGTCATGAGTGTCACCTACACTAACCCTCCAGTAGGAGAACCAACCAACCCAAACCTTAGTCTTACACTTAACCAAGTTTAGAAGCTTAAATGAATAAATTAGCATAAATTACTAATAAACAATAATCCTCTAATATGACATAAGAACAGTGTGGAATTCAACAACTAAAATATCCCTAAGAACTTAATGTCATCACCCAGAAATCTAAACCAACATAGTCTAAGATATATAACATTACTTAAAGCAGTAAGATAAGAGAGTTCCATTGTCCAGAAAAAGGACAACAACTCGTGGAGGATCCATGGAAGCCTGAGATGTAGTGCTCACCCTTAGATCTACAGTAAATCTCTCTACTATAGCCGATGTCACATCTCAGCCTCTGAAACATAGGCTACACTCAATAAAATAAGAGCACAGGGTAGTATCTAAACAACACAATATGTACTAGTAGGTATCATAGGCCGACCCAACAATATAACACGAAAGTAGAAAGACATATAAAAAGTAAAAGAACTTCAACACTTAGCTTAAAAATAAATCATCAGATAATCTTTTCAAGTCAATTCAATAACACAATCTCAAGTTCACAATTCACAGAATATCATCATAAGAGGGGAAAGGAATAATCACTTTCAGCAGTATTTCACATATCACTATATCCATCAACCTTTTCCTATATTGCCTGTATCTCTAGTCTCATCTTAGTTCTCAGCCAACATACCATGAAAAGCAATCCAATAATACAAAATAAGGTAAAAGAGTGTACACACATGTTATGGGTCCTATTTCTATCCACTAGCCATAACTTGTAGGGGACTGATGTGCCACCATTTTACGGCACTTTCGACTCCTTTTAACTAAGAACAATCGTACGTTTTCAAGCAACCATCGTCGTTTTGATGGTTTTATGTTATATTTGTAGGAAATGGAGACAAACACGAAAACGAAAGGAAATACGGGCAAAAAGACATTCTGGATAAGAGTGACGGCCTGAGTGACGGTCCGTCACACATGTGACGGTTCGTCACAGAGACCGTCAAGTGGTGGCAGGCCACTGCCTAGGGGTGACGACCGCCGTGACGGTCCGTCAAGGTGGTGACGGTCCATCACAGTGACCGGCAAGTTGAGTTGCACCACTGCCTAGTGGTGACGGCCAAGGCGACGGTCCGTTAAGCCAGTGACGGTCCGTCAGCCTGGCCGTCAAGTTGAGACAGTCGACGATGCAGAATCCGAGCATTTTTGGGATTTGTTTCCTAGACTCCTATAAATACCCTATGTTAGGTTTATTTTATATGTTAAGCTTTTACAATAGTTCACCCAATAGTTTTAGGAGTTTTTGAGAGATTTTTGAGAGAGGAAACACGCTACACACGTTTTCCTCCTCCTTGAATCTTGTTCTTGATTTGTTCTTGGGATCTTGTTTTTTCTTGTTCTTGGATATTTGAAGATTGTTTTCATTATATTGTAAGAATCTCTTCTCCTTATTATGAATATGACTTTCTTCTCTTCTTCTTCTAGCATGATTAACTAAACTCCCACAACTAGGGTTGTGGGAGCTATGGCTAAAGTAGCGATATAGATTCCGGGCAGCGACGGGTTCAATATATATGTTGTCACGTTGTTAATCATTCATTATTTAACGTTTTCTAGTGGTTGCAAACATTAGAACATGCCTAGGTTTAAATTTGCTTGAGTAAAGAGATTAAAACCGGGAAACTTGATTAACGATGAGGATTCGAGACTACCAACTCTCGTCTTATGATTAATGCTGTAACTAGATTAATCTACTTGATGTTTAGGATTGAAATCTAAAAGCACACCTTTTCATGTTCGAGAGAATTGAAAAGTAAATTCGTCTATTTGGTTGAGAAACGTTTAGACGATACCATTACTTCAATCACATCGTGACACACATATAGGAAGAACCCGGTTAAGCTTAGAATCGACATTGTTACCAACGCCATGGTAAACACTTCCCTAGTTCATTCTCCTACTGATTATCTCCCATATACTATTGTTTGTTTTTGTTTACATATTGTTCACACAAAACCCCCCGTTTATTTACCAGGAAACTATTGACCATTAGTCAACTAATTCACTAACGACTAAATTCTCACCATATTCTCTGTGGGATCGACCCCAACCTTTGTTGGGTTCTATATTTGACAACGATCGCTTACGCTTCTTAATTGGAGTGGTACTTTGAGCGTTATCAAATTTTGGCACCGTTGCCGGGGAATACGGTTGATTATTAAGTCCGGTGTGTTTATTTGACTCTTAGTCATACTTTTCTGCTTTTACGTTTATGTGTTGTTTTTGTTTTTGATAGGGTACAGAGTTGTGCATGCCAAGTACCCGGCGCTCGGGTGAATCAACATTACCTTACGACCCCGAGCTTGCTAGAACGTTAAGGCAGAATATGGCCGCACAACAAGAGGCAGCAAGGCTCGCTGCAGAACTGCAGGCCCAACACAATCTGAATGCTGGTGGTCTGCAGGACGATGTTATGCTGAATGATGAGGATCTCGACTTGGATGGAGTTGGCGCTACGGGCGCCATTGCTCTTCCACCGCTAGCGCCCGGAGCCAAGTTCAACATCACTAGCACGATGATCCAGCTGTTGAACTTGAGAGGAGTGTTCCGTGGTGCCGCTGGTGATGATCCAAACCAGCACCTGATGAATTTCGTGGGCATCTGCAAGTCATTCGAGTTGCCTGGAGTAAGTCAGATGGCAATCAGGCTCAGGTTGTTTCCGTTGTCTCTGTCTGATGAGGCAGCATTGTGGTTGACAGAGCTGACCCCCGACTCTATCACAACTTGGGGAGAGTTGAAAAGAGCTTTCCTAGAAAGGTTCTTTCCTCCCTCTAGGATGATACAGTTGAGGGATGAAATCAGTAATTTCAGACAACAACCCCACGAAGCTTTACATGAGACTTGGTTGCGGTTCAAGAAGAAGCTGACACAATGCCCGAACCATCAGTTGACCGACAACTTCTTGATGCAGACGTTCTACAGGGCACTGAATTCGGCTACCAAGCCGACGTTAGACAACGCTGCAGGTGGTGCATTCATGGGCCTCACTTTTGTTGAGGCCACAACTACTTTGGACAGGCTCACCAAAACCAACAGGGCCTGGCATACACGGGATACATAGGTAGTAGCTAGCACTTATGCAGTTGGTATGTCAGCTGAGCAGCGCAGAAAAGAGAAGGAGCGCGACCAAGACATGGCGCATCTGAAAATGCAGTTGGACCTACTGACAAAGCACTTATTTTCGGGAGGCGTAGAGAAGGTGAAAGCTGTTAGTTCACAGGGTAGAGCAGCAGAGTTGGAAACTGATGAGGAGGCAAATTACTTGGGGGGTTTCCAGGCCAATGGCCAAGGAAACCAAGGTCGGACCTATCAGAAGGACAACTACTATGAGAAAGCTGGTTACAGAGATCGCGAGCAAGGAAACTGGAGGAATAACACTGATAGAGGTGGGTTGTATGTACCACCTGGTAATCGGGATAAAGCTAACAATGAGGCAGGGACTTCCAAGCTAGAGAACATGATGGCGAAGATGCTACTGAAGGTAGAATCGACTGACTCTGGGGTGAAGGAGATAAGAACTGAGTTATCGGCCATGAGTCAAATAGTGGAGGCGCATTCCACTTCGATTAAGAAATTGGAGCAGCAAGTGGGCTTAATCTCGGCATCTCTAAACCCAAGGAAGACAGGAACCTTGCCGAGTGACACGATTCAAAACCCGAGGAACGACGCAAGCTGTATGGCGATCACTATAACAAGCGGCAAAATATTACCAGAATCACATCTGGTAATTCAGACTCAAGTTGAGGGTGATGACACCAACGACAAAGAGGTTGAAGAGGCTATTCAAAAGCCTGCGGAGAAAAGCAAGGAAGCTGAAAAGCTTCCAACTATGATGCCTCGACCACCACCTCCCTTCCCACAACGCCTGAAGAAGAAAACGGAAGATGGTAAGTTCCTGAATTTTCTGACCATGCTCAAGCAGATATCAATAAATATCCCATTGGTGGAAGCGCTTGAACAAATGCCCGGATATGCCAAGTTCATGAAGGACTTGATTACAAAGAAGAGGTCGGTAAGTTTCGAACCAGAAGATAACCTCCACCACTGCGACGCTATTTCCTCAAGGTCGTTAGTCAAAAAGAAGGAAGACCCAGGCGCGTTTACTGTTCCCTGCACCATTGGAAAGCTCAACTTTGGGAAAGCCTTATGTGATCTTGGTGCTAGCATCAACTTGATGCCGCTAGCAGTCTACAAGCAATTGGGCTTGGGAGCACCTAAACCAACATCCATGAGAGTGTTGATGGCTGACCGTAGGTAAAGCGACCGGTGGGAATATTGTCCGATGTGCTAGTCAAGGTTGGTAAGCTTATATTCCCCGCTGACTTTGTGATCTTGGATTGCGAAGTGGATTTTGAAGTTCCCATAATATTGGGACGACCATTGTTAGCCACGGCTAGAGTGTTGGTTGACATGGAAAGAAACGAACTGACCTTCAGGCTAAACAATGAAGTTGTCAAGTTCGATGTGTCCAAATTGATGAAGCAACCAAGTGACATCAGGGTGGTCGCGGTCGTCAATGTTATTGAGGAAGTTCCTGCGGATGTGCATCTCGAGGAGAAGGGTTTGGTCGAGACTCTAGCTGTTGTGAGAAGGATGCTGCGAGAAGAGAAACATGTAGAGAAAGGCGGTGAAAATAGATCAAGGAAACGAAAACACCGCAAGAGAATCTGCAAAGAAAGAGCGAAGAAGTTGTCACGACTAGCTGTGGAGCCAATGAAAGAAGAAGCTGGAATGCAACATGAGGGTGTCGCGTGCACACACTCCATCGAATTCTCCTGCTTTGGAGACCCTGGCAGTCTCCAACATCATGTCAGAATCTGAGTCCTATGGACTTCACAGGTATTCCTTATTCTCACAGTTTTAGTTTTCACATGTATGCATTGGGGACAATGCATGAGTCTAAGTTGAGGGTGTTGGGAAACCTGTGAGTCACCACCGAGGGTTTTTGTTGCCGAGTTCTTTTCCCTCCGGTGTGCTATCTAGTAGAACCGGCATGTTTAGGTTGTCGTTTAAATTTTAAGTTTTTTCTAGTGTCTATAGCAAGCATCATGGCGTTTTTCTTGACTAAAAGGACCCCCCTCTGGAAAAAAATTCTGGTGTTGAGCTTATGTTGAAACGATTGACTGTCTGGATCCTTGAATGTCATTGTGTGACTATGATAGGAATAAGTATGCTTAAGCCGAGTTGTTGTCTTGATAGTCGGTAGTGGTATAGTTTCTTGGTGCTAAGTGTGTGTGAGCGTATTGTTATAAATTCTTACTCTGTGCATGCATCTAGAACTTGCCCGGTCTATTTTGTTGAGTTCGAAGTTGGTTGCTTAGGAAAGGATCACAGGCCCTTTTTGTGTGCAGTCCACTTAACCTATAAGACCGTCCAAATGTAAATAATCCCTTTGATCCCTGTTTGAGCCATAATTGACCCTGTTCGTTCAATAACCTGTCACCGTTCCTGTTTAACTTTGAATCCCTGTTTTGGCCCTGGTCCTTCCTTGGACATCGTGCACCTCAACCCAGGCAATCAGCCTAAGTTGAGGGTGGCTACTATAGAGGTGAATGATAAGAAAAAGAGGATAGTGAAGATTGGTTGTGAATGGAATGAAAATTTGGGTGTGTGCCTAAGAAAAGAAAAAAAAAGAGATGAAAAAAAAAGATCGAAAAAGTAATAAAAAGAATTGTCAAAATAAAGAGGCCGCACCTGTAGCTAGAGAGAAGGAAATAAAAAGGTGAATAAGGATGGACAAAGTAAGGTTATGTGGTAATAAGACGTCGGTGGTTCCAAGTAGGGCTTAGTCACTAACCCCTAAATGTATCCTACCTGCACCTGAAGCCTCATTACAAGCCAAAACAAGTCCTGTAGTGATCCTGAGCGGCTTTCTGAAGAACTGAAATAGAATAGTAAGGGCAAGCCTATGGTATCGCATGTGCATTGTTTGAAATCGTTTGTGAGTGTGAGCGCTTACCTAGTCCCAAATCTTGTGTGGGGGATTTCTTTGTGGTGAGGGCACCAAGATTGCTGTATTGTCTATTGATTGTTAGGATAGCTGCGCGTGTGTATGTAGAAGGTTCTATCATATCGGAATGACATGTTTGGATCCATGCAAGTTAGTGTTTCATACATTTGTGTGCTACGAGGGAGCTTGAATTAAAATTGAATAAGATGTTGAATGACCATAAGTTGCTAGAGACACGAGTTTTTTTTCTTAGTTGAGTCGTCGTGTTGTTTTCCTTTTATGTTATGTTGCTTGAGGACAAGCGAACGTCTAAGTTGAGGGTGTTGATGTGCCGCCATTTTACGGCACTTTCGACTCCTTTTAACTAAGAACAATCGTACGTTTTCAAGCAACCGTCGTCGTTTTGATGGTTTCATGTTATATTTGTAGGAAATGGAGACAAACACGGAAACGAAAGGAAATACGGGCAAAAAGACATTCTGGATAAGAGTGAAGGCCTGAGTGACGGTCCGTCACACATGTGACGGTCCGTCACAGAGACCGTCAAGTGGTGGTAGGCCACTGCCTAGGGGTGACGGCCGCCGTGACGGTCCGTCAAGGTGGTGACGGTCCGTCACAGTGACCGGCAAGTTGAGCTGCACCACTGCCTAGTGGTGACGGCCAAGGCGACGGTCCGTCAAGCCAGTGACGGTCCATCAGCCTGGCCGTCAAGTTGAGACAGTCGGCGACGCGAAATTCGAGCATTTTTTGGATTTGTTTCCTAGACTCCTATAAATACCCTATGTTAGGTTTATTTTATATGTTAATCTTTTACAATAGTTCACCCAATAGTTTTAGGAGTTTTTGAGAGATTTTTGAGAGAGGAAACACGCTACACACGTTTTCCTCCTCCTTGAATCTTGTTCTTGGGATCTTGTTTTTTCTTGTTCTTGGATATTTGAAGATTGTTTTCATTATATTGTAAGAATCTCTTCTCCTTATTATGAATATGAATTTCTTCTCTTCTTCTTCTAGCATGATTAACTAAACTCCCACAACTAGGGTTGTGGGAGCCATGGCTAAAGTAGCGATATAGATTCCGGGCAGCGACGGGTTCAATATATATGTTGTCACGTTGTTAATCATTCATTATTTAACGTTTTCTAGTGGTTGCAAACATTAGAACATGCCTAGGTTTAATTTGCTTGAGTAAAGAGATTAAAACCGGGAAAATTGATTAACGACGAGGATTCGAGACTACTAACTCTCGTCTTATGATTAATGCTGTAACTAGATTAATCTACTTGATATTTAGGATTGAAATCTAAAAGCACACCTTTTCAAGTTCGAGAGAATTGAAAAGTAAATTCGTCTATTTGGTTGAGAAACGTTTAGATGATACCATTAATTCAATCACATTGTGACACACATATATGAAGAACCCGGTTAAGCTTAGAATAGATATTGTTACCAACGCCATGGTAAACACTTCCCTAGTTCATTCTCCTACTGATTATCTCCCATATATTATTGTTTGTTTTTGTTTACATATTGTTCACACAAAACCCCCCGTTTATTTACCAGGAAACTATTGACCATTAGTCAACTAATTCACTAACGACTAAATTCTCACCATATTCTCTGTGGGATCGACCCCAACCTTTGTTGGGTTCTATATTTGACAACGATCGCTTACGCTTCTTAATTGGAGTGGTACTTTGAGCGTTATCAAGGACCCTAGGTGTTCATATACGATACTGGTGTGGTATATGATCCATAGCAATTGTATAAACATCAACATCTATATATCTTGGATCTCAGACCTATTTCCCTCAAATATATTGAGTGTCTAAGACACTACCACACTTAGGTATTTTTGCTCACGTATCACTTCCTGTTCACCTAGCCTATTTACACAAGCATAACAGCGAAACACACATATCATTCAAACACATCCAAAGACCAACCACAAGTTACACAGATCCACCACATAACATGAAATAAAGTGAGTCTTAACTCCAATTCATACCATAACCTACCTCGAGTGAAGAATAACACCCGCAAGCTAAATCACCACAGTCTTTGCTTTTCTCAATACCTAGGAGTGATCAAAGTCTATAAACAACAATAATATAGTAGTAGTTAATCATCTACCCTTCATTTTACGCCTTGGGAATCTGACCCAACAATTCCACTTGTTAAATAAGGTCTCTAGCATTCCCTAAGGGTTCATTAATTGCTAATTAGACCCATTACATTCATAGAATCAATAGCCAAAGGTTTCTAATCTAGTTCATGCACTTTTAGCCATTTATGCCTAAAGGTCTCACCTTTATGGATGCCAAGGTTTCCCGTTAACTTAATCAAGTTAATTACAATCAATATCATGCTATCTAAGAGATCAAAATATATATCCTAGGATCAATTCTATGTGATTTTACACCTAACTATAGGGTTCTTCCCCAAGTTCATACTTCTAGGGCTTAAATGCAAGAATTCCACCATTAATCCTCCCCCCAAGGTCTAAGAAAGATTAATAACCAATAAAAGAAGAGTTCTACAGATTTCTTACCTCAAATGATGAAGATATCCCTAGTTTCTTGGGAAACCCACTTCTTGGAGCTCTAGAACAAAATAGAATAATAAGGACAATAACTCAGAAAATTGCAGGACTTGTAGGTATATTGTCCCATTTTTTGGTCGCGAGGGTCATTGCAATGAGGATCGACTCATTGTGATAGACCGTCACGATAAGGCATCCTTCGTTGCTACAAAGGACAATCTAGAATAGGGTTTTTTTACTCCCAAGCCCATATTTCACAACACATATTATTTTATAGACACCATAAATTATTCCTGACGTGGAAACTATCATATTCAGAGTTCTATAACTCCAATACTCATCCCAAAACTTCATACGAAACCCTACGGTAGTTGGCTACCCAAATATAGACACCATACAACCATTCGACATCATACAAAACACAAATCACCTCTAAGGCATATAACACTATATTTTTGTCTAAGCTCACCCTACCCTGAGATTTACAATTCTCACCTTAGGGACTTTTTTAGAACCCACTTATGCCTTTTTTTAGCGTAACAACCAAACAGGTTGTTACACTAGATACCAATTAAATAATCATTTGTATCTAAATGACAATAAGGAGAAAAACATGGGGAAAATGAAGGTTACCTGAATCAGTGAACAAGTGAGGATACTTGTCCCGCATGTCTATCTCAGTCTCCTAAGTGGCCTCTTTAACAGGATGGTACTTCTACTGGACTTTCACAGATGTAATTTCCTGGTTCTCAACTTTTAGACATCTCGATCTAGAATAGTAATGGCCTCTTCTTCATTAGAGAGGTTTTCATCAAACAGAGTTGAATCCCAGTGAATGATATAATTGCCATCTCTATGGTACTTCTTAAGCATCAAAATATGGAATACAGGATGAATGCTTGACAAACCAGGTGGCAAGGACAACTTATAAGTCATTGGACCCATCTTTTGAAGAATATGGAAGGGCCCAATATACCGATTTAACTTACCTCACTTCCCAAACAGCATAAAACCCTTCATAGGTGAGACTTTGAGCAAAACTTACTCACCTTTTGCAAAGTGCATGTCTCTAACCTTTATGTATGCATACTCTTTCTGCCAGCTTTGAGTCATTAGAAGTTTCCCTCGGATGAACTTCACCCTTTTCATAGAGTCTCTTACCAGGTCCATACCAAAAGGTTTTTCTTTAAATAAATCAAACCAATTAATGCAAGATCTACATCTCCTCCCATACAAATCTTGAAACATGGAAATATATATGCTTGGGTGATAGCTATTTTTATACGCAAACATAGCCAGTGCTAGATACTGACCCCAATGACCCCCAAAGTCCATCATACATGCACGAAGCATGTCCTCTAACACCTAAATTATACACTCAGACTGCTCTTCAGTTTGAGGGTGAAAAGTTGTACTCAGTTCCAACCTTGTCCTAAACTCTTCATATAATTTATGCCAAAAATTGGAGGTGAACTGGGTGCCCCTATTATACATAATGGAGATAGGCACTCAATGAAATCAGGCAATATCATTCAGGTAGATCTTGGCCAACTTAGCCACATTATAAGTCACTTGCACAGGGATGAAGTGTACAGACTTTATCAATCTATCAAAAAAGACCCATATCGATTGGCATATCCCAAGGTCTTGGGAAGGTCAACCACAAAATCCATGGCTATTCTCTCTCACTTCCATTCTGGGATGAGCATTCTCTAAAGTGTACCACTCGGCTTTTGATGATCGTATTTCACCTTCTAGAAAAATTAGGATTTATCCACAAAGTCTACTATGTCTTTTTTTATTCTGCCCCACTGAGGCAATGGAGAAGGTTCAGCTCATCAGAGAAAGATTGAAAATAGCTCAGAGTCGTGAAAAGTCCCATGCAGATGTGAGAAGAAGGGACTTAGAGTTCGATATCAATGATTGGGTTTTCTTGAAGGTGTCATCCATGAAGGGTGTAATGAGATTTGTCCAGAAAGGGAAGCTCAGTTCCTGATATGTAGGTCCTTATAGAATCTTGAAGAGGATTGGTAATATGGCCTATGAGTTAGAGTTGCCAGCAGAACTAGCAGCGGTTCATCTGATCTTTCACATTTCTTTGTTGAAGAAGTGTGTTAGTGATCCGACAATGATAGTGCCTTTAGAGAGTGTGGCTGTGAAGGATAGCCTCACCTATGAGAAGGTTCCAGTTGATATTCTTGACCGTCAGGTTCGTAGGTTGATAAATAAGGAAGTTGCTTCAGTAAAAGTTTTATGGAGGAATTAGTCCGTAGAAGGAGCTACTTGGGAAGCAGAAGCAGCCATGATGGCCAAGTACCCTCACCTCTTTTCATCCAATTCAGTTTCAGCTTAAGGTAATAGTTCCTCTCCAGTCTCTTATTTCACTCTTGTGTAATTTAGTCTCAATACCTTATTCCCTCAGTTATCCTTGTATTTCAGCATAATTGCTTGTTCATGGGACTCAGTCCAGTTAGATACCAGTTTCTAGTACTTAGTTGGTAGGAATTGTAGCTCTTTCCCTCCAAACTCAATTTGTTTAGTCTTCATTCGAAGACGAATGATCCCAAGGGGGAGATATTGTAACACTCCAGAACTTCTAGCCCAGACTTATCTCAGAAAACTAGAAGAAGAATATTTTTCCAACTGTCAGTAGGAGTCACGAGTTGAACCCACCACCCATGAAAGTTTCCACGAGTCATGGACTGGACTCGTGGAATCAAATCAGAGAACTGACAATTTCTCTGAGAACCACAATTGGGTTCTATGGACCATGGAATGATCTATGACCCGTGAACCCAATTCGTAGGACCAGACCTGAGGCCAACCATTTCTCTAAGAGCCACAAATAGGTTCTATGGACCGTGGAAGGTTCCACTGGTTGTCAACCCAAGTCATGGGACTCAGACTTGCAGCTAGACAAAAGTGGGCAGGAACCACGATAGGGTTCCACGAATCGTGGAACCCATCCGTGAAACCTGAGACGTGAGATTTCCAGTAGCTTTTAAGTTAAATTCTCAAGGGTATTTTCGACCTATCCTTTCTATTTTGCTCCTACTATAAATAGTCTTAGGATTATTTTATTAAGTCAAATTCCCCAAAACAAAGTCAGATCTTCTAAAATTGATTTCAAGACAGAACAAAGCATCTTCTTCAAAGCTCCAGGCCTAGGGTTCTCTCCTCCAAGCTTCAACTCCAAATTGTCGCAGGGATTTTCATCCACCAGGTATATGAGAATTTAGTAAGGGCTTAGTCCGCCCTTATGCCCAAAAACCTCAGATCTTTTCCATGATTCGCATGAATGTAGAACTAGGGTTCTTGTCCTTTTTACAGATTGTTCCAGGGAATCCATGCTCATGAGTTATATATGATCCTTGCATTGTTTTATGAGATCTTTAGGAATCGGGGACTTAGCCCTAAACCATAGCATTTGTTTAAATGTGTTTGTTTCCTTCAAAATTCAACCTAGCTTATTAGTATAAGTTCCAAAAGTAGAATTTAGCCAGTCTTTACTCCACTACAGCATTTCAGAAAAACAGAGACTTTAGACTAGTCCAGTACTGACCCAGAAACTCAGGATGCCAGTTTTGAATTGAGCTATATTCAGTTTGGGAGTAGCATTTAGCATCGAGTTGGACTAAGGTTCAGCGTACCCTCAAGTCCCAGAACTATGTGCCATCATAGATTTATAAGTCCCCTCTGTTGGGCATCAGTTTTAGTGATCACGACACAGTCATGCCTTTATACCTTGACAAGGTATATTGGGTCCTCTTGATGAGGTGTATACATCGAACTCCATGTTTAGCTCACATGGTTTATGTCAGTTAATAGACTCTCCCACAGTGTTAGTTTTAGTAATGTGCATTAGGCCCATAGTTATGTTTACTTTCAACTTTTATCATGCTTCCATATTACTCTTGCATTTCAGCTATTTATGCATGATTTTTACCTTGGGCCTATGTACTGCAGTTTAGTTCCATTTACAGCTTTCCAGTATTTTAGCATGTTTATATATTCAGTTAGCTTTGCATATTCCTCATGCTCAGTATATTAAAAGTACTGACGCATACTCTATGTTGCATCCTATTATGATGTAGGTTCAGATTCTCAGCTTCAGCCTTGCGATTAGCTTACCCCGGTGCCATATCAGCGACAAACAGTAGTGAGCCCTCATCATCCGAAGACATATTTTTTGTATGCTTTTGAGTAGTAAGTTGGTCTTTACTTTTAGTATTTTAGAGTTACCTATGGACTTGTCCCAACAACTTATCAATATTAGAGGTTTTTCAAATATAGAGTCAAACTCTGTTGATTTGGGTTGTTCTGCTTTGTAGATAACTATGTGTTCAAATACTCTATTCTCAGTTGAATTCTTTTTAGATTATACTCCTTATCCAGTTATGCTTCAATTGTTTAGATTTATAATCAGTATGCTTGTGATATGCTAGTTTTAGGGTTAGCTTGGGGTCACTTATGATCCTAGGTCCCATGTTATATCTAGGGTCTAGTCTCGGGGAGTGACAAACTAGTTATCTCCTTACCATGCTGTTTTGGATTGCTATGCCAATACTATTACCATAGACGTGCCTGGCATATCCCCGGTTATGTGGCAGGGTTCTGTCAGCCACACACCATCTGGGATCATCTCTTGTCTCTGAGCTAGGAAGTTGATCTATCACAGGTGTTTGACTTATCTAGCATATGTATGAGATGCTAGTGTCGACCCTTCTTCCCCTGAGTCTGTTCCTGTCATTAGAGACTTCTTAGATGTGTTACCTACGGACCTGCCAGTCCTTTCACCTATGAGAGATATTTATTTTGCTATTAAGTTAGAGCCAGGTGCCATGCCCATTTCCATTTCTCCGCACCGTATGGCTCCAACTGAGTTAAGGGAGCTTAAAGAGCAACTCCAGGACTTGTTAGCTAAGGGTTTTATTAGGCTGAGTGTATCTCATTGAGGTGCTCCTATACTATTTGTTAAGAAGAAGGATGGGTCGATATGGATGTGTATTGATTATCAATAGCTGAATAGGGTTACTGTGAGGAATGTGTATCCAATCCATGTATAGATGATTTGTTTGATTAACTTTAGGTTTATCCATGTTTTTGAAGGTATATTTGAGGTAAGGCTACCACCAGTTGAGGATTAAGGCAGAGGACATCCCTAAGATAGCATCCAGGACACGTTATGGCCACTATGAGTTCCTGGTGATGTCTTTTGGGTTGACTAATACCCCCACATCTTTCATGGATTGATGCATATAGTGCTTAGCCTGTATTTGTATAGGTTCATAATAGTCTTTATTGATGACATCTTGATATACTTGTTGAGTAGAGATGAGCATGAGTAGTACTTGAGGACTGTACTTCAGACTTTGAAAGATCATCGACTTTATGCCAAGTTCTCAAAGTATGAGTTTTGGCTTGAATCAGTTGCATTCCTAGGACACATGGTGTCTAAGGATAGGATTAGATGGACCCGGGTAAGATTTCAGCAGTTCGTGATTGGCCTAGACCTACTACTCCTATCGAGGTTTATAACTTTGTTGGGTTAGCAGGGTACTATCTATAGAAGCACCCTGACTATGCTGACTAGGAAGGATGTCCCATTTCAGTGGTCGGACCAGTGCGAGGATAGTTTTCAGAGGATTAAGGCCTTTTTGACTTCAACTCTTGTGTTGACTTTTTCGGTTGAGGGTCAGAGTTTCTTTGTGTATTGTGATGCTTCCGGTGTTGGTATTGGTTGTGTATTAATGTTTCAGGGTCATTTGATTGCATATGTATCAAGGTAGCTGAAGGTTCAAGAGCGCAACTACCCCACTCATGATTTAAAGTTGGTAGCGGTAGTTTTTATGCTTAAGAGCTGGAGGCACTACTTATATGGAGTTCATTGTGAGATATTCACTGATCACCATAGTCTTCAGTACATTACGAGTCAGTGAGAGCTGAACTCGAGGTAGAGGAGATGGATTGAGTTATGAGAGGACTAGGATTTCACTATTTTGTACCATTCAGGCAATAAAAATGTGGTAGCGGATGCCTTGAGTCGGAAGATGGTGAGTATGGGTAGCCTAGCTTCACTTTTAGTCTTTGAGCAATTGTAGGCCTTGAACATCTAGTCCTTAGCTAACTGCTTGGTTAGGCTTGACTTATCAAATCCCAGTAGAGTTTTTGCTAGTGTTGAGGTTTGATCTACTATTATTGATCAGATTCAGAGCTGATACTTTGAGGAACAGTGGTTGTGTAACCTTTGAGATCAGGTTCTTTACGGTGAGGCCAACTGGGCTACTCTAGATTCAGATGGGGTTTTGACGTTTAGTGGTTGACTTTGTGTTTTGAGGGTTGATGATTTGATTCAGTTGATTCTCTGTGAGGGCCATTATTCCAGATATTCTATCCATCCCGGCGTAGCTAAGATGTACAAATACTTGAGATAACTTTACTGATGGAGTGGTATGAAGTGGGACATAGTAAAGTTTGTATCTCAGTACTTGAACTGTTAGTAGGTGAAGTTCAAGCACACGAGACCTGGTGGTTTGATGCAGTGACATCCCATTCCTGAGTGGAAGTGGTAAGGGATTACTATGTATTTTGTAGTTTGTTTTCCTCATACTTCGAGGGGTTTTGACTCTATTTTGGTGATTATGAACCAACTGACTAAGTCAATGCACTTCTTATGGGTTCAGACTACTTATGGTGTAGAGATGTTAGCTCAGATCTACATTCGTGAGGTGGTTCAGTTGCATGGGGTCCCAGCTTCTATCATTTCAGACCGCGACACTTAGTTCACCTCTCAATTCTGGAGAGATTTGGGTATAGAGGTTCAACTTAGTACTGCATTCCACCCTCATACGGATGGCCAGTCCGAGAGGACTATTCAGTTCCTCGAGGACATGCTTCAGGCCTATGTTCTTGAATTTGGAGGTTCTTGGGATCAATTTGTGACTTTGGCCGAGTTTGCATATAATAATAGCTTCCATTCTAGCATTGGCATGGCACCCTTTAAGGCATTGTATGGTAGGCATTGCAGTCGCCGGTTGGTTGGTTTGATGGGTTAGAGTCTAGGCCGTAGAGTACATATTTGCTTTGACATTCACTAGATAGAGTTAGGGTTGTTCAGGATAGGCTTCAAGCAGCTCAAAGTAGGCAGAAGAGCAACGCTGGTCACAGACTTTGTTCCTTGGAGTTCAGTGTTGGTGATTTGGTATTCCTCCATGAGTCGCCAATGAAGGGCGTGATGATATTTGGTAGGCAGGGCAAGCTTAGCCCCAAGTACATTAGGCCATTTGATATTCTTCAGCGGGTTGGTAATGTTGCCTATCAATTAGCTTTGCCTCCAATGTTTTTAGCTATGCACCCCGTGTTTCATGTTTCAATATTGAGACAGTGTATCCCAAATGAGTCTCTTTTGTTACAGTGGGACTTGGTTCTTTTATATGAGAGGTTGGATTTTGTTAAGGAGCCTGTAGCTATTGGGGCCAGAGATGTCAGGAGGTTAAGATCTAGGGAGATTCTGGTTGTGAAGGTTCAGTGGAGGCACCATCTGGTTGAGGAGGCTACCTAGGAGAATGAGAGAGATATGCGAGGCCAGTATCCGTAGCTATTTGAGCCTTCAGGTACCACCTTGTTCTTGACTTTCAAGGATGAAATTCCTTTTTAGTAGTAGATAATGTAATGACCCTTTCGATCATTTTTGTATTTATGCTTTTCTTGTAATGTTAGAGCTTTCCTGTAGCAGCCCTAACTCATTTATGGATTGCTGGGACTGGTAGTTTGGTGTACTGGTCATTCGTTTGGTCGTTATGGCCGTTTGACTATTTTAGAGCTTAAACTTAGGATATCATTGACTTCGGTCAACATTCTTGGTAAGCATGCTCAGAATCAAATTTTGACATTTCCATTAGCATTGGAACACTGAGTTTGGTCTAGTTAGACCTTTAGTCGAGGCCTGAGAACTTTCGATGTGGGTTTTGTGTGACTTTTTCTGTTATAAGGCCATTTGAAGTTGAAAGTGTAACCTTGGTCAGCTTTCAATGATCGGAGCGTCAAATTCAAAATCCAATGATTCCATCAGCTCTAGAATGATGAGTTTGGGCTAGATTGGTGGTTGGTTCAGGTCTCGGGTGAGTCGAGATCATTTTGGCTAGTTAGTTGGTTTTAGTTAGAGTTGACTTGGGTCAACATTTCTCGAGAATGACCTCGCATGGAAGTTCTGTCGATTTTGTTGATTCCAGAATGTCATTTCCACTATATTAGCATTATTGGTTTTTGAATATCGGGTTCTTATTGTGGCCAAAATTCCCTGTAGAGTTTTAAGAAATTGCACATTTTCTGTTACAGGCCAGCCTTCAGTGCAATCGCGCCAAGGCCAACACGATCGCGCCTCAGCGCCTGCAGCCTGCCTGCGATGGTGATATCTAAGCATGATAGCACATGCGCGTCCATGCTGGCCAGCACGATAGTTCCCTCCTCGAGTGATGGCGCCTGGCTTCTTTTAGCGCGATAGCGCTGGTTTAGCGCGATAGCGCTGACCAGAGACCAACAACTACATATTTCTTGGTACTTTATTTTTCCAGTATTCTTTCTTTATTTCTCCCAACTCTAAATACCAAAACACACTCGACAAAGTTCCTTATACTGCTCATACTTGGGCAAATTCAATTGTTCATCAAGAATCCTTGCTCCTTCTATTATTTAGTAAGTTCTTCTTCCCCAAGCTTGCTCTTCTCCATTTGTTGAAGACCTCCATTGTTGTTAATTCTTGGAGCTTGGAAAATTACTTGTAGAATCTTCCCTTTTGTGAATTGCATGCTTCGTGGGCTCGTTCAATTCACATCCTTGGCGTATTTCTCCTATTGTGGTACGTAATCCTCACCCAATTCCCGATTTTTCTTTCCTAAATTCCCTCTTTGATGTTTTATCTTGTAGGAGTTGTTTTAGCTCAATTTTTATGCCTAATTCCTCCTATTTTTCAGGCATGTACTCCTATGATCATGGTGGTCATGTTGTACACTTTCATTTTTGGCTTTGGGTTGCAGGGCCCATGGGCCAGCCGGTGACCCAAAATTTAACCTGGCTATAGTCATAGAAATATGGGTATCGTTAGTCTCATTTTAATGTGTTATTTGTGTTTATGATAGTTTGATTATCATTCAGAGATTCTCGGAGCGATTGGGGCTTAGATATCATCATTCAAACATCTTGTCGTCGGACGACAGGTAGGTTATGGTCTAACTTCTCTAGACTTCACATATATAGGATAAAATTGTACTAATTGGCATCCTTGGGTTGGGTTTATTAGCTTGTAACCACAGACCTTGACTGCTTTTCCATGTTCGCCTCATTTATTTCCTCCGTTGCGTGTAGTATTCTTCGCAGATTGATATTATCACCCTTGTGGTCATGTGTGGCATTGTTTTGACTTTGGACCATAAATGGTGGGTTATTTGTGGGTGTCTGTGAGTCTCGGATATTGTTATCACAATTTTAGGCTGGTTATCTGTGCTGTAGAGCGATTTTAGCTTGTGCAGGGCTGATAGGCTGTTTGCGAGCCGTTAGGCTGCTATCTGTGATTTATGATGCCATTTCCATGCATAAAAAGGGATTTTTTTGCATATTTTACTATGGTTTAGGCTTCGGGCCTACTTTTACTAGTTTTCTAAACTTGCATGGCCCTGGGGGCCCATTTTTGGCTGAAATGGCTTTTAAATGGTTTGGAAATGACTCACGTGGATCTTTTAGGGGTAAAAGAGTTTAGATATGTTTTTTATCACAATTTTACTACTACTATTAGACTCGGTAGTGCCGTAGTGATAGAATGATTTTTATTAAATTGAGATGACATTAGCCTCGGTCGGACCAAGCATCAAATCTGTTTTACTACTGTTTTAGACCCGGTTGTGTGCGGGCACCCTTGGTGGGGTTTTGAGACTTATTTCACTATTTTAGAACTGGAAAAAGTCTGGGCATGCATATTAGAGATTTGAGCTACTAGCTTTGATTCAGACCCACTTTGGACGATGTTTCAAGATTGAGATATAGTATGTGGTCGAGGACCTCCATGGACCTTGCCGATACAGACCCGAGGCTTTGGGCTGCATGTGCCAGAGAAGGGTTATATGATAGAGTAGAGGTATACGAGCAGTGTCCTTCCAGGGAACCTACCTACTGGGCCCTTTAGGCATCGGAGGAGGTATATACAGAGTTACTGTTCCACCCAGATATCATCATGCATCATAGCATTCATTTATGTGAGATTCCACCCTTATTTGCTATTTTCTGAGTGTACGCTAGTATGGGATGTCAGAGGGTTTGTCTTTACTTGTTTGTGTTCCTCGGGTGTATGGGTGCCCATTGGGACTGTAGGTAGGCTTATTATTGCTTAGTCGACTATTATTATTCCTTATGTTGATTTCTTACTACAATTTGGCTATTGGAAGTAATACCTGTATCTTGCCTTAGTTCTTATTCTTGTATTCAAGCATGCTTTGTTTTCTATTTCCTCCTTCCCTTTTTACTTGAGGTTATCGGTATACCGCCCATTTTTTGAAAACTTCCTATGTATATTTTTATTGTGAGGATCCCAGGTGCGTCATTTCTTTCTTTCACATGTGTCTGTAATATATATTCTGTAGCTAAGCCATGTATGTTATTTCTGCCTTCTGTGCTAGCTTCCGTGTACTTCTTCGTTGTTTTCTGTGTCTAACTGTTTCTATTCTGATTATTACTTCTCTTTTATCTTATATGTGCCCAGTCAGCCTATGATACCTATTGGTAGCTTTTGGTTCGCATTTGGTGCTCATACTACAGTCTGTATTTTCTGGTGCAGATCCTAGTGTGGGCCCTTGCTGTTATCTCATGGACACTGATGAACGCTCAAATCGTGCTCTCCAAAGTAGGAGGTCATGACGATCATGCAACAAAACAAAATTTATAATCCCAACGAGTGTCAGGGTCATAACCAAAGGACTTGGAGTAGCTAAATAGAGATTGTATCGAATATAGTTCAAAGTGAGAGTAAATGCTTAAAACAACAAGTAAAACGATGGGAGAATTGGGATGTTATCACTATAATCGCAATTCAATTAAAAAGTAATAAAACGAAAGCAAGTGTACCAAGTTGACTAGACGACTAGGGATGCATATCTGATATTGCTTCGGTTATGGATAGGGTGATTATCAATTCATACCTATTCTCGCTTAATGACATGAATAACATTGGTCATGGGTAAGATTTTCTTATCTCTCGATCAACAATCTTATATCCGATGATCTCAGTTAGAGAATCATCAGTTTGATCAATAAACAACCAATCTAAGCTTGGGGAGGTCATACTATCTCTAGCTTACACCCTTAAATGGGAGAATCCGATGATATGAGCCATCTCTAGCCTCAAATCTGAGTGGAATCCCAAGTTCCCACTAATAATTTCACATTTGAAACCATGAAATTCTTTCTCAAGCAATCACATAGTCAAGTAATGAAAATTAATGCTTGCAACCACCAATTTTAGGATTAAAACTTGGTGATATTACAAGACCCATGTCAATTAAGAAATTGTAAGCAAGAATAAATAACACCCACACCTATTTATTAAGTACCCTTCATCAATACACCCCTAGACAAGAGAATTTAGCCACTCATAGTAAGAGAGAAAGAGATACCAGCTGGGTAATTCAAAATCCCTTCCATTAGAGCTAAATCTCAAGTTCTAGATTCAATTTGAGCAAAAAGTGTTAACCAAGAAAATTAGATTGAAACCATCTTCTCAATGGAGGTGAAAAACTTAGTCTCCAAACTAAAAGCTCTTCAAAATATTCAGAATGAAGAAAAGTTATTTACAATTGTGCATGAATAGGCCTTTTATAGTTTCCCAAAACATCACTAAAAATAATTGCCCTTCAGGATGTGTGCGGTACGACGTGCGGTTCGCACGTTGTGATGTATGCATCGTGCACTGCCTTTAAGTGAACCAGTGGCTTCAGCTATCTTTGGGAGCTCCGTGCAAAGGAGGTGCGGTTTGCACTTTAGGATGTGCGCATCGCACAACGACCGACCTCTTAACAAACTCTTCAGGACTTTTAGAGCTCTATGCGGAGGAGGTGCAGTTCGCACCTCAGCTTGTGCGTGTCGCACGGCCACCGCACTTTCTGTCAAAATCTTCATCTTTTCCGACACTTCACACTTCACTACTTTTTAGCTCTTTTTGGGTTCATTTCTTTGTTCATCATCATCTATCAAAAGTACCTGCATAGACATCAATAAAGTCCATAAGAACCTCTAAATCTATTCAAAACATAACAATAATTCATGGATATAGCCTCAATAAGTTGGTAGATTACCGACTTATCAAACCCTCAAACTTAAACTATTGCTTGTCCTTATGCAAGATAATCACAAGGTAAGGAATGAATTATGCTTTAGGATCAATCAAGGAACCAATGACTACTCTACACTAAAAATAAAGAAAAAGAATAAATGATAGACTCAAACAAATGACTCAACTACTATGCTCATCTCAATTTGAACCACCACCAATTCAAGGCAATTGATCATTTTAAAACCTTTTTCAAAAGGACATCATTTCTCATTCAAAATCAAGGGAAGTTTGCCATTCAAAACTATACATTTAAGCTTCTCAAGTCATTGTCATGGACCGTTAAGGTTTACCTCGAGATTCACCACAAAGCTTGTCTCATTTATTCCCCTCAATTGAAATAGAGACTCTATTTTCAATTCGAGTGCATGATGCCACTCACCATAAGAGAGAATCCCACTCACAATTATTCAATTCACAAACAATGGGATTATGGGATAACCAACAAGAGTCTCACTCTCTCAAGGAATTTCAAGTGCATACGCGTCGAACCATCAGCTTTCCCTTCATGTATATCACCACAAATGTAGGGTATCCAAGCTCAGAATCACCAAGGACTTGCGAGTTGTGATGTTGGCTAGGGCTAAGGTGAGGATATCATTTGGTTCAAGTGACTACTCCTCCCTAATGATCTTTGTTCTCATTTTGAACACCGCTCACATTTTTCTTTTTCAACTTCACCTTATTTCTCCCTCTTACAACCCAAGATTCCTCCTTTTTACTCATGATCATTCAAACTCCTTATACCGCCTTCACTTGATAGCACCTATTTTTGCTTTTTAATTTTCTCATTGAGTTGATATTTTGGAGCAATTTTCAATTTGAAATTAAGGTGCTACCTTGCACTTGAAGTGCACTTCTTTTCTTCTCCTCATTTTTTCACACGCACCCCCAAACTTAGGCATTTGCCTATGTTATCTTTCGTTTCCCCTCAAACTTAGTCTTTTAGCCTACATTTCATTTTTAAGCAATTAGGGAGGATGAGTGCCAAAATAGAGGTTCCAAAGAGGTAAAGGTGTTACAAGGTGCCAAAGAACGGTCATAAGTTCAAAAGGGGTTCACTAGGATTTGATGTCGTGGGAAGTCATTTGGGTGAAGTGGCTGTCAAAAAGGGCCTAAGGTCATCTTCCAAGCTTGGTCACACCTAGAATTTATCCTTGAGTCATATTTGGAGAAAGTTCTAGACAACACATATGCACAAGAATCAAAGTAAAGCCTCACTACACAAGGCATCATGCCACAAGACCTCTTTCATTAGTCTCACAATCAATTGGGGCAAATGATTTTTGACAAGCTATTCCGAGTTCATTACACACTCGTTTGTGAGTCAATCAAGTCAAAGCAAGAGTGTGCAAGTCATGACAAGGGAATGCTTTTCCTCAAAAATTCATTTCCCTTCTTTCTTTCTTTTTTCAAAACAATTTGCCACGAGAAATTTTTTGGTGGGCCCATTTACAGACAAGCAACTACGGACTTAATTCTAAACTAAAACTTGGCATTTTCCCATAAAAAGGTTGCCTCTCAATCTATCATAGGGAGACACCAAACCGAGTATTAAGAAAATACTTGCTCTTTGGGAAAGAACCATGGTATTAAGAAAACCCTCGGAGTTTATTTTTAAACTACTATTAACAAGGAGATATTCAAATTGCACGCTAATGATTCATTTTAAAATAACCCTCGGCATAGGCCTTTAGCGCATTCGCAAAGCACGGGTAGTGAGACAATGGAGCATGTAAGACCAAACCGGCAACACAATTTCAATCAACAAAAATCAAGCCCGGCAAGGGCACATCTTTGGCTATTCTCACATCTTTTGGAAAGCTTAGAGAGTAAGTTCATCAACCAACACCACAGGAGTGAAGATTTGGATGCTTTGTATTGTAAAATCTTAAGTTCCATTCTTCAAACTCTTGTTCTTAATTGGTATTTTATTGGTGTATTGTTGACATGATATTTGGGTGTTGTATTAGAGATAATACTTGTCGGGTATTGAATTCATATGTAGATTTTGCTCTTGTTTGATTATTTGGGTCTATTGAATCCTCTATTATTGAATTTATAGTCAATGGTTGCAAACATTGACTTAGCTTTCTAATTTGGGTTGTTGCTTGAGAGAGAATTTACCTAAATTTGGGAAGATTCAATAGTGGGGATTTGGGATTTACACTCTAGACCAAGGCTAGAGATAGTTTGGTTGCCGGAAACTCCCATCTAAGAGTTGGGGTTAGAGATAACCCAACTCACCCAAGTTAACTGGTTGGTGTATTGCTTACTCGTGGTGGTTTTAGAGAACACACGAGATATATGCTCGATTGGTCGAAAGAAGATTAGGCATACCTTAAACTAAGACTACCTAAGTGTTAATCGGGTGCAAGTCTTGTGATTTGAATTCCCATTCCCAAGTCTATCTTATTGTCCTTGCTCCATTTTTATAATTCTCAAATCATGCTCTCTAAATAGGAGGTCACAACTATCGTCAGAGCAAAACAAAATTTATAATTTCCAATGATTGTTGGGGTCGTACCCAAGGGAACAATGTAGTCGCGATCGAGCTATTAGAGAATCCAAGCAACTTATTGAAGTTAAATCAACAAAAGGGAAAAAGATATCTAAAGGGGGTTTTTAGACTAAGACTAAAGATAAAAGAAAATCAAATAAAAGATAAATTGATCAATGTCTTTCACCTTGCTTTCGCCAAGCAAGGACAACAATGAAGACTTGGGAATGGGAATTCAAATCACAAGACTTGCACCCGATTAACACTTAGGTAGTCTTGGTTGAAGGTATGCCTAACCGTCTTTTGACCATTTGAGAATATATCTCGTGTGTTCTCTCGAACCACCACGAGTAAGCAATAAACCAACCAGTTAACTTGGGTGAGTTGGGTTATCTCTAACCCCAACTCTTAGATGGGAGTTTCCGGCAACCAAACTATCTCTAGCCTTGGTCTAGAGTGGAAACCCCAAATCCCCACTATTGAATCTTCCCGAATTTAGGGAAATTCTCTCTCAAGCAACAACCCAAATTAGAAATATATGTCAATGCTTGCAACCATTGATTATAAATTCAAGCATAGAGGATTCAATAGACCCAAATAATCAAACATGAGCAAAATCTATATATGAATTCAATACCCAACAAGTATTATCTCTAATACAATACCCAAATATCAAGTCAACAATACACCAATAAAATAGCAATTAAGAACAAGAGTTTGAAGAATGGAACTTAAGATTTTACAATACAAAGCATCCAAATTTTCACTCCTATGGTGTTGGTTGATGAACTTGCTCTCTAAGCTTGCCAAAAGATGTGAGAATAGCCAAAGATAGCTTCCTAAATGGATTGGAGGTATTTTATGTGAATTGGGTTTTTTCATGATGTGAAATGACCAATTGGGCCTTGACTGGAATCCATCAGCCACACCTGTGAAATTTTAGCCGCAGGTGTGTTGCTGCAGGGGCAGCTCTTGTGGTGCAGGGTCATGGTCACTTTGGCAGCCTAAATGGCGCAGGTGCGCTTGTGGTAGTTAGGCACAAGGGCCGCTGGTGCGCTCTTTGGATCGCTCCTGCAGAAGCGCTGTTGCGCCTCACAGTTCACAAGGGAGACTGACCTGGTGCTAAAGTGGAGACTTCTCCTTTTTTGCTCTTATTTTTGTCCCTATTGCTCCACTTGTTCCAAGTATCCGAAGCAACACAAATCACCTGAAATATACCCAAAACATGCCATAAGTGATATCATATCATCATTAGAAGACACAAAAACATAAGAAAAGAGATATATGTAAGTAGTAAATCCACCACTTATCAACATCCCCAACTTAAGTTGTTGCTTGTCCGCAATCAAACCACAAGAAGATTCCAATTTCTTTAAGCACAAGGGCCATCCTCTCCTATTCAAAACCCACTTTTCAAATTAAGCACCATAGATATGATGTCGGTTGGTACTAATAATTAGTCAATCACAAGCGAATGCTCAACACAACAATCTCCTCATTTTCACAAACATTTTCAAGAGTTGCAAAAGGCTTACAAATATGACCAAATGACAACAACCAATCCTCAAGAAATGACCTATGACCATTAGCATAAATAAGCTCAAAACAAAACATAAAAAAAACAAAATCTAAAGGCCCAGCAAGGGCAATAAACATCACAATCATCCAAATATGCCCGACAAGGGCCAAATAATCTAGCAGAATAGAATGTATACAAGGCCCGACAAGGGCAATAAAATATCTCAAGCCCACTCACGGGAATCAACACAAGCAAGTAAAGCCACCCCTCCCCATAAAAAGGAGCATTGCCATCAATGTTCATAGTGCAATGGGAATAAGGGGTGGAACTCCCTAGAGGACTAGTCCTCCTCATCATCATCAGCAATTGCTTCCTCATCAGAGGCTCTCTCCCTCGGGCCAGCACCACCCTTTTGGGAGTGCACAAAAAATGTGGAGGCATGGAGGGCCCTCTAAAAATCTGGAACTTGATCATCGCCCAACTCTTGATCCTCATTGCCAGGCAACTCCTCATCTACATAGGCTGCAAACAAGCTATCTAAGGGACCGGGAATGGAAAGATGTGGAGGCACCTGCTTCTACCACCGGAGCCTTGCCTCTGGCTTTGTCAACATCTCTCCAGAGTGTGGTGATGGTTCCTTCCATGATATTAACCCTTTTACATAGTGTGTTCAAGCTATCCACTACCCCCTTAACTGCACTCTTGACAACCTTATTTATCATGTCTAGTAGCTTAGCAGCTAGGTCGGTAAGCTGCTTCTCATGGCTATGTGTTTTGTTCACTATGTCTTGAAGGCTGCTTATGGTAATCAAGGGGGTTGGGGAATGCGTACGTGCCTCAGAAGTAGCCTTGGAGGGGGATAAATCATCTGCCCTAGCACCAAGCTCATCACTGTCAACCCCACTCTACTGCATCCCTGTCCATTTTCCTATCAAGGTCGATGATACCAATAACATGAGTGAATTTGTCACAACTGAGGATGGGGAAATCGGCATTGGTACAAAGCTTAGTAATCAATACTGGAAGCAAAAGAAGTCATTTTCTCGATGAGGTTTTATCCTTATCACCATAGCCGCTATTTCCCCAAAGTTCACATGTTCCCTTATTATAATGTCCCCCTCTTGGGTTATCTTCTGATCATTTTGGAAAGGCAAGAAACGATTACAAATAAGATCATACTAAAAATAAGCCTCAAAGATCAGGGACCTCCTTGGAATATCTCCCCCTATAGTGGACTAAAGGGGGACATCTTAAGCAATGACGGGGGCCCGTCTCTTGATATTGATTTGAGTTAGCTATCAATTTGGCCATGAGGGTTGGTGCAGGATCAATTGGATGTCCCCAATAGATAGTATTAATGGAAGCAGGTGTGATACTAACTTTTTTCCCGTGACTATGACTGAATCCAGGTTGGGAAATTTCTCCACAGGCCCTCTGTATCCCTTGGAGTCCTTTGTAGCTTGGTAAGCAGAAAAGAATTCCCGCATAATTTCCTTATAGTACCCACCGGGTACATCCTGAAAGGGGTGCCCATCTCGTTTAGAAAATTACCAGTGTATCTTAGGTAGATCATCTCCAACCTCTCCCAAATTAAAACTTTGCTCCACATTGAATCCTCTATGTTTGTCCCACTTGTAGAAGGCTTTCATGCCTTCTACCCCAAAGCGGAGCCTTGCTTCTTCAGCAACAGACCTTTGCCTAGGTTGGCTTCCTGTGTTTTGCCTATTTGAAGACATATTCTGCATACAGATATTGTGAGCTAAAACAAAAAAACAAAACCTAAGAAGAAGTTAGCAAACTACATAGGATGGAATGCAAAGGATTGAAAAAACAAAGTAGGTGAATGTCTGCTTGTGCGGAACACATGCAAAATGAACCAGAAAGAGTGCGCATCGCATGTGCTATTGCACAAGTGGACAAAATCCTATAAGGATTTTTCATCGAGATGTGAAGCTAGGGCGATTTGCACCCTCAAAAGTGCGTGTCACACCAGGTGTCGCCCCTCAGATCAGTGACCTTCTTTATATTTTCAACATGGTGTGGTTCCTCATGCGACCCACATATGAAGATTTATGCGTTCATGCGTAGAGCACAACATCACAATTGGAATTTTTGGTTCCTTGTGTTATTGTGAGTTCCACATGTGACCCACAGAGAAAGATGTGCATAGATACTAGGCACCCCGCAACAACCCAATCAACATTTAACAAGGGGGACAAGGGGTATCATTACCATAACGTCAGGGTACTCAAACTTCTCCAGATTTTCTTTGACACAATAGCAAGAAAGAAAGGAACTCAACGACTTCCCTTAAGATGGACGTTACCCCGTTTATCATCGAGAACATCAAGCCCTCACTTGCACAAAAAATATCCATAATTTCAGCAATAATTAACCCCCTCCCCGCACAAGATCATATACCCCAAATATAATGCTAAACAATAATTATGGGTATACAATCAATGAAATTTAGCCTCAAGAGTCAACTTTTAATTAAAACCTCATGATAAACGATGATTTACCCTTAAGAACGATGTCACCCAATCTATCATCGGGCTAAATCATTCGTTCATCACAAGTGGGTTACTCAAACTTTACCCCAACACATGATTAAAGACTAAAAATCACCATCAATAAACATGCATTACCAAAATTAAAGTTCTACCAAGTTGACACATAGCAATATCATCAATACAACTAAGAATTAGGGACCCAAATTTTTTGGAATCAACATGGCAATTCTACTAAGCATGATTCACAATATGAGTTCCCAACCTTCATAGAAATAACTATTTAACGTCGGGGAACTTACCACAAGTGAAGATTATGAAGAGAGGAGTGAAAATTGAAGCTTTTTGTTCTTCAATAATGGTGACCAGTGAAAACTTCCCAGAGAGATGACGACGACGGTGGTGATGGAGTGGTGGAGATTGTGGGTGAGAGGAGGAGATGATTTTTGGAGAGGTTTGAGGGACTTAGAGAGAGTTTGGGGATAAAGTTTTGAGGGTTTGAGGAAAACGATGGTGGAAGAAGAAGAGAAAAGGTTGTTTTAAAAGGAAAAGAATAAGAAAGGTTGGCCGGGTCATCTCCGGGTTGGGTCTGTCAATGGGTTAGGTCAATTAGCATTCAAACTTATCGCTTGTGCGCTGCGACATGTGATTCACACAAGACAAGGTACGGACCGCATGGCGTTTCACACATGCCCCTTTTTCTCCCCTGGGTTTGCCCAGGAATCTGTTGCACCATGCGACGGAGATACGATGTGCACTTGGGCTCGTGCGGTCTACACGGCCTAGCGCACGTTGCCTCCAAATTTTCAAATTTCCTTTAGGCATATATTTCACCATGTGATAGGTTATGCGACATGAACAAATGCTTGTGCAGTCCGCATAGTCCATTGCACGACCTTTTTTTTCCTTGCTTTCCCTTGGTCATTTTTCCATCCATGCATTCCCTACAAAAACACCAAAAAAAATAATAAGATAACCAAAAACAAATAAAAAAACTTGGGTTGCCTCCCAAGCAGCGCTTGATTTAAGGTCGCAGCATGATGATACTACCTCAATCCTCAATCATTCTTTGGGTTGGTGATGGTGTCACTAGGCAACGTACCTTTCATCCTCGGGTTTATTTGGCTTGAGAGATGGTTCATTTGGGCCTCAAGATGCTTGATTGAGGTTGAGTGGGAGCTCACAGTTTGGTGAAGTGTTGAGACCTCACTCTTTAGCTCGCTCACTCCCATATTTATGGTGTCCACCTTCTTATGAACCAAGGACAACATGTCCTCCAACATGGAATGTCCGGGGTTGCTTGTGCCCAGTTGGTAGAGAGAGTCTGCCTTGCTCGGAGAGATATAGGGATTCAAACTCCAGTGATTGAAATGATCACCATCGTTGTCGCTATCCCGCCAATTTCTGTCTATTTCTTTGTCTCGAATCCAACCTTGGTTTTCCTTCCTCGGACGATAATACCCGGGATGAGAACCCGCCGACACAAAACATAGCTTTCTATCAACCACAACCATGAGCTCATCATCACTAGCTTTGATTTCTGCTGTACTCACTGCATTCACTGTCTTAGCACCACCAGCTCCCATCATATGCTTGGCCATCAAGTCAATTTGTGTCATCATTTTGGCCATTGTCTCATCTCGCTCCTCCTCTTTTTTCCTCGTTTCATTACTCAAGATTGATAAGGGTCCTCCCAAAGTTGGCATATCCTCTTCACTTGTATTCCAAGTTTGATTGATCTTTGTCATTCACTCTAACAAAGTCGAGGCTATGAGAAACTCTAAGTATATGAAGGTACCACCTCCAAGATTGTCAGCCACCGATTTATTCATAGAGTGCAATGATCGATAAAAGCTTTGTAGCAGCACATTGTTTGACAACTCATGATTTGGACACAAGAGAAGCTTGTTTGTGAATCTTAGCCAAACCTCATGAAGAGGCTCATTCAGGAGCTGCCTAAAGTTGGTAATCTCATATCTTAGCTTCATCACTCGAGATGGAGAAAAGAATCTCGATGTAAATGCCTCAACCAACTCGGCCCAAGATGTGATAAAGTCATCCGACAACTCTTCCAACCATGCCATGGCTTCCCCCATCAAGGTAAAAGGGAATAGGCACAATTAGATGGACTCCTGGGAGATATGTTGAAAGATGAACGGTTGGCAAATCTCCACAAAACTCCGAAGATGCCGGTTGGCATCTTCATGGGATGCTCCATCAAATAGGCCCTTCATTTTTATTAAGTGGAGCATGGTGCTAGTTATATGAAAGATATCATTTCCCATCGTGAGGGGTAGGCAGTGTAATGACCCTTCTGGTTATTTCCACGTATACGTTTTCCTTGAACCGTTAGAGCTTGTTTGTAGCAGCCCCAAGTCACTTAAGGCTCGTCAAGACCGGTATTTCGGTGTTGGGTCCATTTGTTTGGTCGCATTATAAGTTTTGAAGCCAAGCAAGTCGGCAAAAGTAATCGTAAGATCTTTAACAAATTTCCTGAACTTTGGGTAAAATGTCTCGGAGCTTTTATCCCAATATATAAAGAGTTAGAAGTCCCCAAAATTACCAAATCGAAGGTCTACGAGTCTAGTTTCCAACGCACAAAACCTCCCGTCCAACTGATCTCGGAGTAAAAAGTTATGACTGTTTTACCGCGGACTGTCTGGCAGAAAATGAGTTGCGAAACGGGTCGCCAACCGGGTCGGGTTAAACTCGATTTAAGCCTCAACATCACGTTTTAAAATGCCATTTCAGTTCTGAAACAGTGAGAAAACATAAGGGAGGATTCCGAGAGAGTTCTTGAGTATCGAAATCGTGCGGTGGTGAGTTGCGAACTTAATTTAAGAATTTTATTACCATCGCATGTATTTGAAAATATTTTTATTTAAAATTTGAATTTGGTAAAAATTATATTATTATTGCCTTTTCAAAATATTTTAAAGGTATATGAAAGATATTTTGTTACGATATAATTGTATATGTATTTATTTTATAAGGTTTTTATACATTGTAATATTTTAACGGAGATAATAAATTTAGTTATGTTGAAATTTATTATTACAATATAGTAGGTTTTATTCGAAATAATTTTCTATTAATTATGGTATATTTAAAAAGCTATATTTATTTTACCACGAATTTATGCAATACCCGAATATATAAATAACGGGATACGAATTTCTTTTTTTGTCTTTTGTAATTGCCACCTCCACTCCACGTGTAGGTGGAGGGAGTGGCCAACCAAGGGATGGCTAAAGGTGGCAGCATATCACATTATCCTTCATAAGTGGCTTTAATGGGATTAATGATCACCCTTTTCTTTTCATTTTGTTGTTACTGTCATATGGGTGATCATTAAAGTCCTACTCATTACTTTCAATTACCAAAGGCAATTCTGAAACCTCTTCATATATATATGCTTGCAAATACGTATTCACGTTAGTAAGGAATACTTTTCCTAGTCAAGTTATTCAAGTTCGAGTTCGAGTGTGATTTCATTTCGGAGCTTTTCGGAGAGGTTCAAGCTTGTCATCGGACGACAGGTAGGTTACAGTTTATTTTCTCTAGACTCCGCATATATAGAATAAAATTGTATTAATGGGCATCCTTGGGTTGGTTTATTAGGTTGGCACCACAGACCTCGACCGCTTTATTCATGTCCGCCTACTTTTGTTCCTCCGTTGCTTGTAGTATTTGCCGATATATTTTATTTGCCCTTGTGGTCCTGTGAGGCCTTGTTGACTCTGGAACATAGAAGGTGAGATTTTGGGAATGTCCGCGAGTCCCGGGCATAGAATTATCCTTCTAGGCTGGTTATGCTTGCTGAGTAGCTGTGGGCCTGTGCAGGGTCGATAGGTTGATTGTGAGCTGCTGGACAGCTATTGTGTTTGATCATACCATTTTCATGCATATAAAAAGGTTTATACATGGTTTACTACGGTTTGGGCTTCGGGCCTACTGGCACCATTTTCTAAACCTTGCATGGCCCGGGGGGCCCGTTTTTGATGAAAATAATTTGGAAATGGCTTGATTTAACTTGTGAATATTTTTGGGCAAGAAAGTAAAATTATGTTTAAAATCATCAGTTTTATGATTATCGCTAGACTCGGCAGGGCCGGGGTGCTAGTTGAGTTTTCTTGTTACTTGAGATGAATTTTAGCCTCGGTCGGACCGACAACCTGAGATGACTTTTTACTGTTTAGACCCGATTATTCCCGGGCACCCTTGGAGGGGTTTTTGAGATATTTTCCTACTACTTTAGTCCTGGACAGGGTCTGGGCATGCATATTCGAGACTGGGTCTCTATCTTGATACCGGACTTGCTTCCGGACGACATGTCTGATACTGAGTTTTAGTATGGGGTCTGGGACCTCCATGGACCTTGCCATCCGGGCCAGGGGATACGGGCTGCATGTGCCGAGGTTAGGGGTATACGTTGAGTAGAGGTTATACGATCAGTGTCCTGTCCATGAAATCTACCTGCTGGGGCCGGATCGCGCCGGGATATGGGTACATTACAGATGATACCAATTTCACTTGAGATTCCTTCATGCATCATATCATTCATTGTTTGAGCTCCACCTTTGTTTGTTTGTTGTTGATTGTACGCTCCGAGATAGTATGGGATGCCGGGAGGGTGTTTGTTTTCACTTATTTGATGTTCCTTCGGTTGTATGGGCAATCCGCGGTGACTTGTAGGTAAAGACGTTTGCTTTTTACTTACAGAATTGTTCTCTATTATGGATAAGTATGAGTATTGGTATATTTATGTTTAGTTGAGTTGATTCATTGCGTCTCTGAGCATGCCATTCATTTACTCTTTCTCTTTTCTTTTCACTTGAGAGTTAAAACCGGTTTATACCTCCATTTTCGATTAACTTATTTTGTATACACTGTATTGCAAGGACCCCAGTGTGCGTTGTTTCTTACTGTTCACTCTGTGCCTATGGTGTGTATTATTCTGCTTACTAGCCTCACATGTGGTTCTGTTGTTTTCCCTCTGGGCTAGTTCCTGTGTACCTTTCGTTGATTTCTGTGACTGCTTGCTTCTATTCTGTCTATTACTGCGCTTTTATCTTATATGTTCCCAGTCGGCCTATGATACCTACTGGGTACCTTATGCTTCGCATTTGGTGCTCACCCCTACCCCCTGCATCTTTGGGTGCAGATCCTAGCGTGGGCCAGCGCCGTTAGGTCGCTGTGATTCATGCTTGGAGATCTATTGGGGACTACTTCATACTGAGGGTGAGCTCTTGGCGATCGGAGCTTAGCTTTAGTTTATTTTTTGCTTCATGTACTCTATTACCATTCAGAGACATCTGTATATATTATTTTGGATTATTTGCACTCCATGTAAGTAGTTTGGGCTCTATACTATGATAGCAGGTGTTGGGGTTTGGTTTAGTTTTCGCATATGTATATATTTATAGTCCTTTTATCTGTTCTCTTCGTCTTGTTCCCTTATTTGCTAGATAGTAGCCCATTACTAACTGTTCTGGGCTACGGGGATTGGTTCACCTACCGGGGGTTGTAGGTGCCATCATGACAGGGAAATTGGGTCGTGACAACTTGGTATCAGAGCTTTAGGTTCACCGGTGTCATCGATATAGGAGCCAATGTCTAGTAGAGTCCTGTGGATCGGGGCGGAGACGTTCGTACTCAATCTTTGGGAGGCTACAGTGACATTTTAGGAAATTTGACTCTCTCATTGCTTCTGTGTCATGCGTGGAACCCTTGAAGTTTCTGGAAATCTCATTTGTTCTACTTCATTCTTCCGCAGATGGTTCGTACGAGATCATCGGCATCACGCACAGATGAGCCTCCCGCTCCAGCGCCAGCTCCAGCGCTAGCTCCAGCGCCAGCTCCAGCGCCAGCTCCAGCGCCAGCTCTAGCGCCAGCTCCAGTACCAGCTCTAGTGCCCACTTCTGTGCCAGCTCCAGCCGCAGCTCAGTCTCCAAATATTCGGGGATTACTATTACAGCTTTTGGGTATGATTGGAGAGCGGCCTTCCGAGGTAGCGCAGACATCTGCTCAGGGGGAAGCCCTGGGTGCACAGAGCTTAGGAGAGCAGCCGACTACTATGGCTCCCCGTGCGGAGGTCATTCTGGTTCCATCCGTTGCACAACCTCTTGCTCCTTGCCCAGTTATGACAGAGTCAGAGCTGAAGGCGTTGGGTAGATTTTTGAGGTTAGCAACTCCGAGGTTTGCTGGTACTTTTGGACAGGATCCACATGACTTTATTACTACCTGTGAGGAGATGTTGCATCATTTGGGTTTGTTGGAGACTCACGGGGTTGGTTATACTACCTATCAGTTGGAGGGTCCAACGAAGTTATGGTGGAGGGCCCAGGTTGCTTGTAGACCACCATCGTCACCTCCTTTGACCTGGTCTGAGTTTTATGAGGCCTTTATGGCCAAGTTCCTACCACAGAGTGATCGTGAGCGTCGTAGGGAACAGTTTACTCACCTTATGCAGGGGTCTACGACTATCTTGGAGTATGAGACCCGTTTCCATCAGCTAGCACCGTTCGGAGCTATGATCATTCCTACCGAGGCTGATAGGATTCGCATATTCGTGGTGGTTATATGGGATTTGCTGGTTCATTTAGACTGAGTAGGCCGTCAGGGGCTTGTTTTACTTGTGGTGCGATGGGTCATTTTGCTAGATATTTCCCTCAGCAGGGTACAGTTCAGTTGGCCGAGCCTTTACGAGCAGTTCAGCCTCCGGGTTGAGGCGGTGGTCGTCAGATTGGAGGTGGTGCTCCGTGCGGCAGAGCAGGTGGTAGTGATGCGGATTTATATGGGCAGGTGTGCGAGGTTGCGTCTTTGGTCAGTTTTACGCTGGTCCCTAGGAGACCAGAGGCAGACGGCCTCAGATTGCTGTGATTACAGGTACGATTTCTGTGTGCCATCAGCCTGCATGGCGTTTATTGATCCTGGATCCACTTGTTCATATGTATCTACCTACTTTGTGCCTTGTTTGGGGTTGGCTGGTGAGCCATTATCTGTTCCTATTTCTGTTTCGACCCCAGTAGGAGATTCTTTAGTAGTGGATCGGATTGTGAGATCTTGTATGATATCTATTGGTGATTCAGAGACTTGGGGTGATTTGACGATTCTTGATATGCTAGATTTTGATGTGATACTGGGCATGGACTGGTTATCCCCTCACCGTGTGGTTTTGGATTATTATGCCAAGACCATTACCATAGCTGTGCCCGGTGTATCCCCGGTTGTGTGGCAGGGTTCTGTTAGGCATGCACCATCTGGGATCATCTCTTGTCTTCGAGCTAGGAAGTTGATTTCCCGTGGGTGTTTATCTTATCT
>QJPP01004630.1:0-128763 GCA_003996215.1 Jaltomata sinuosa
GATTCTTGATATGGCTAGATTTTGAATGTGATATCGGGCATAGGACTGGTTATTCCCCTCACCGTGTGGTTTTGGATGTTATGCCAAGACCATTTACCATAGCCCGTGCCCCCGGTGTATCCCGAGTTGTCTGGCAGGGTTCTTGTTTAGCCATGCACCATCTGGGATCATCTCTTGTTTTCGAGCTAGAAAGTTGATTTTCCGTGGGTGTTTAGCTTATCTAGCATATGTCCGAGATGTTAGTGCTGACCCCACTTCTCCTGAGTCTGTTCCTGTGGTTAGAGACTTCCTCGATGTGTTTCCTACCGACCTGCCAGGCCTTCCACCTGAGAGAGATATTGATTTCGCTATTGATCTAGAGTCGGGCACTAGGCCCATTTCTATTTCTCCTTACCGTATGGCTCCTGCTGAGTTGAGGGAGCTTAAGGAGCAGCTCCAGGATCTGTTAGCTAAGGGGTTTATTAGACCTAGTGTGTCGCCTTGGGGTGCTCCTGTTCTCTTCGTGAAGAAGAAGAATGGGTCGATGCGCATGTGTATTGATTATCGGCAGCTGAATAGGGTGACAGTGAAGAATAGGTATCCGTTGCCGAGGATTGATGATTTGTTTGACCAGCTTCAGGGTTCAGTCGTGTTTTCGAAGATTGATTTGAGGTCTGGTTACCATCAGTTGAGGATTAGGGCAGAGGACATCCCTAAGACAGCATTCAGGACACGCTATGGCCATTATGAGTTCCTAGTGATGTCTTTTGGGTTGACTAATGCCCCCGCAGCCTTTATGAACTTGATGCACAGGGTTCTTGGCTCGTATTTGGACTCATTTGTGATAGTTTTTATAGACGACATCTTGGTATACTCGTGTAGTAGAGATGAGCATGAGCAGCACTTGAGGGTTATACTCCAGGCTTTGATATATCATCGGCTTTATGCCAAGTTCTCAAAGTATGAGTTTTGGCTTGAGTCAGTTGCATTCCTAGGGCACGTGGTGTCTAAGGATGGGATTAGGGTTGATCCGAGAAAGATTTCAGCGGTTTGTGAGTGGCCTAGACCTACTACTGTTACTGAGGTTCGCAGCTTTATTGGGTTAGCGGGTTACTACAGATGGTTCGTTGAGGGATTTTCTTCCATAGCAGCACCCTTGACTATGCTGACTAGGAAGGATATCCCATTTCAGTGGTCGGATCAGTGTGAGGATAGCTTCAAGAGGCTTAAGGCCTTATTGACTTCAGCTCCAGTGTTGACTTTGCCGGTTGAGGGTCAGAGCTTCTCCGTGTATTGTGATGCTTCTGGGTTGGTCTTGGTTGTGTGTTGATGCAGCAGGGTCGAGTAGTAGCCTATGCGTCGAGGCAGCTGAAGGTTCACGAGCGCAACTACCCCACTCATGACTTAGAGTTGGCGGCGGTAGTTTTCGCGCTCAAGATCTGGAGGCATTACCTATATGGAGTTCACTGTGAGATCTTCACCAATCACCGTAGTCTTCAGTATATCACAAGTCAGCGGGAGTTGAACTCAAGACAGAGGAGATGGGTCGAGTTACTGAAGGACTATGACTTCACTATTCTATATCATCCGGGCAAGGCAAACGTGGTAGCGGATGCCTTGAGCCGGAAGGCAGTGAGTATGGGTAGCCTAGCTTCTCTTTCAGTTTCAGAGCGACCGTGGGCCTGGGACATCCAGTCCTTGGCTAACCGTTTGGTTAGGCTTGACTTGTCGGATCCTAGCAGAGTTCTCGCCAGTGTTGAGGTTCGTTCTACTTTGATTGATCAGATTCAGAGCCGTCAGTTTGAGGATCAGCAGTTGTGTGACCTTCGTGACGGGTTGTTCAGGGTGAGGACCAGTCGGGGTTACTCTTAGATTCAAATGCGGCGTTTCTGAGGTTTTGATAGTCGCCCTTTGTGTTCCGGAGGGTTAGTGATTTGATTCAGTTGATACTGCACGAGGCACATTGTACTAGATACTCCATTCACCCTGGCACAGCAAAGATGTATAGAGACTTGAGGCAGCTTTACTGGTGGAGTGGTATGAAGCGGGATATAGCGGATTTCGTATATCGGTGCTTGAACTGCCAGTAGGTTAAGTTCGAGCACATGAGACCTGGTGGTTTGATGCAGCGACTTCCCATTCCTGAGTAGAAGTGGGAAGGGATTACTATGGACTTTGTTGTTGGTTTGCCCCGTACTTCTCATGGGTTTGATTCCATATGGGTGATTGTTGATAGGCTGACTAAGTCAGCACATTTCTTGCCGGTTCAGACTTCTTATGGTGCAGAGAGGTTAGCTCAGATCTACCTTCGTGAGATTGTTCGATTGCATGGGGTCCCAGCTTTTATTATTTCGGACCGCGGTACTCAGTTCACATCCCAGTTCTGGAGGCTATTCAGTGAGATTTGGGTACGGAGGTTCATCTTAGTACCGCTTTCCACCTCAGACAGATCGCCAGTCGAGAGACCATTCAGATTCTGGAGACCATGCTTCGGGCCTGTGTTTCTTGACTTTGGAGGTCATGGATCAGTTTGTTCCTTTGCAGAGTTTGCTTATAATAAACAGCCTTCCATTCGAGTATCGGCATGGCACCTTTTGAGGCTTTGTATGGCAGGCGTTGCAGATCACCGATAGGTTGGTTTGATGGTTTCAGTGCTGGGCCACAGAGTACAGATTTGCTTCGAGATTCCTTAGACCGAGTCCGAGTGATTCAGGACAGACTTCGGGCAGCTCAGAGCAGGCAGAAAAGTTATGCTGATCGTAGGCTTCGTGCCTTGGAGTTTAGTGTCGGTGACTTGGTGTTTCTCCGTGTATCGCCCATGAGGGGCGTGATGAGATTTGGTAGGCGGGGCAAGCTTAGCCCCAGGTACATTCGGCCGTTTGAGATTCTTCAGAGGGTTGGTAGCGTTGCGTATCAGCTAGCCTTGCCTCCGATGTTTTCAGCTATAAATCCTGTATTTCATATTTTGATGTTGCGTCGGTATGTCCCAGATGAGTCTCATGTGTTACAGTGGGATTCAGTTCAGTTGGATGAGGGTTTAGCCTTTGTTGAGGAGCCGTCAGCTATTTTGGCCAGAGATGTCAGGAGATTGAGATCTCGAGAGATCCCGGTTGTTAAGGTTCAGTGGAGGCACCGTCCAGTCGAGGAGGCTACCTGGGAGACTGAGAGAGATATGCAGGATCAGTATCCGCAGCTATTTTAGCCTTCAGGTACCCCCTTGACCTTGACTTTCGAGGACGAAAGTCCTTTTTAGTAGTGGATGATGTAATGACCCTTCCGGTTAGTTCCACGTATACGTTTTCCTTGAACCGTTAGAGCTTGTTGTAGCGGACCCAAGCCACTTAAGGCTCGTCAGGACCGGTATTTCGGTGTCGGGCCCATTTGTTTGGTCGCATTATAAGTTTTGAAGTCAAGCAAATCGACAAAAGTTATCGTAAGTTCTTTAACAAATTTCCTGAACTTTGGGTAAAATGTCTCTGGGATTTTCTCCCAATATATAAAGAGTTAGAAGTCCCCCGAAATACCAAACCGAAGGTCTACGAGTCTAGTTTCCTACGCACAAAACCTCACATCCAACTGATCTCGGAGTAAAAAGTTATGACTATTTTACCGCGGACTGTCTGGCAGAAAACGGGTTGCGAACCGCGTCGCGAATCGGGTCGGGTTAAACTCGATTTAAGCCTCAACTTCGCGTTTTAAAACGCCATTTCAGTTCTGAAACAGTTATGAAACATAAGGGAGGATCCCGAGAAAATTCTTGAGTATCAAAATCGTACATTGGTGAATTACGAGCCTAGGCTTAAGAATTTTATTAGCATCGCGCGTGTATTTGAAAATATTTTATTTAAAAGTTGAATTTGGTAAAAATTATATTATTATTGCCTTTTCAAAATATTTTAAAGGTTTATGAAGAATATTTTGTTACGTTATAATTGTATATGTATTTATTTTATAAGGTTTTTATACATTATAATATTTAACGGAGATAGTAAATTTAGTTATGTTAAAAGTTATTATTATAATATAGTAGGTTTTATTCGAAATAATTTTCTATGAATTACGGTATATTTAAAAAGTTATATTTATTTTACCACGAATTTATGCAATACCCTAATACTTACATAACGGGGCGAATTGGTTGCCACCTCCACTTCCACGTGGAAGTGGAGGCATTGTACAACAAAGATAGGAAGCATATGATTAGTGGCATGCATAAATTGTATTTAAGTTAGCCATTCATTTGACTTTGCTGGAGTGGTTATAAATATGTATTACTATGCAGTTTTAACTCAATTTTATTACACAATACATGAAAACAATAATTTTAAGTTGCTGCATGAACATTGCTATAAAGACATAGCTGCTGCATAGCGTTACTTCTTACGCTTAGAGGATTTGATGTGGGAAATAAATTATTTAATATGATATTTGACTATTGAAAAGAAATCGGCTATCTACGTCAAGTTATTCAAGTCCAAATACGATTCCGATTTAGTTTTGGATTTTCTCGAAGTGGTTCGAGCTTGGACATCGTTGTTCTAGCAGCTTGTCATCGGACGACAGGTAGGTTACAGTTTATTTTCCCTAGACTCCGTATATGTAAAATAAAATTGTATTAATGGACATCCTTGGGTTGGTTTAGTAGGTTGGTACCACAGACCTCGACCGCTTTATTCATGTCCGCCTACTTTTGTTCCTCCGTTGCTTGTAGTATTTGCCGATATAGTTTATTTACCCTTGTGGTCCTGTGAGGCCTTGTTGACTCTGGAACATAGAAAGTGCGATTTTGGGAATGTCCGCGAGTCCCGGGCATAGAATTATCCTTCTAGGCTGGTTATACTTGCTGAGTAGCTGTGGGGCTGTGCAGGGTCGATAGGTTGATTATGAGCTGCTGGGTAGCTATTGGGTGTGATCATACCATTTCCATGCATATAAAGAGGTTTTATCCATTACTATGGTATTTGCTTCGGGCCTACTGACACTATTTTCTAAACCTTGCATGGCCCGAGGGGCCCGTTTTTGATGGAAATGATTTGGAAATGGTTGATTTAACTTGTGAATATTCCTGGATAAAAGGAAGTAAAATTATGTTTTAAATCACCAGTTTTACGATTCACGCTAGACTCGGCAGGGCCGGGGTGCTAGTTGAGTTTTCTTGCTACTTGAGATGATTTTAGCCTCGGTCGGTACCGCAGCACCTGAGATGACTTTTTACTGTTTTAGACCCGGTATGCCCGGGCACCCTTGGAGGCGGTTTTTGAGACATTTTTCCTTACTACTTTAGGTCCTGGACGGGTCTGCCGGCATTCCATTTATTCGAGACTGGCAGTCTCTATCTTGATATCGGACCTTTTCTTCGGTACGACATGGTCGGATATTTGAGTTTTAGTATTGGGCGGTCTGGACCTCCATGGGACCTTTGCCATCTGGGCCAGGGGCTACGGGCTGCGTGTGCCGGAAGATGGGGTATACGGATGGAGTAGAGGTATACGGCAGTTGTCCTTCCATGGGAAGCCTTACCTGCTTGCGCGCCGAGATCAGCGCCGGGGAGGTACTAGACAGACAGAGATACCATTTCACTGAGATCTTCATGTATCATATCATTCATTGTTTGAGGCTCCACCCTTGTTTGTTGTTTGTTGATTGTACGCTCCGGTAGTATGGGATGCCGGAGGGTTTGTTTTCACTTGTTTGTGTTCCTCGGTTGTATGGGCGGCCGGGGGAGTGTAGGTAGACTTTTTCTATTTACTTACATAATTGTTCTCTATTACAGATAAGTATGAGATTGGTATGATTAGTTGATTTTGATTCATGTCTCTGAGCATGCCTATCAGTACTCTTTCTCTCTCCTTCTTACACTTGAGGTTACCGGTATACCGTCCATTTCGTAAACTTATTTTGTATACACTGTTGTTGCAAGGACCCCAGGTGCGTTGTTTTTTACTTTCACCTGTGCCTATGGTGTGTATATCCTGCTTACTAGCCTCACATGTGGTTCTGTTGATTTCCCTCTGGGCTAGTTCCTGTGTAGCTTTCGTTGATTTCCGTGACTGCTTGCTTCTATTCTGTCTATTACTGCGCTTTTATCTTATATATGCCCAGTCGGCCTATGATACCTATTGGGTACCTTATGCTTTGCATTTGGTGCTCACCCCTACCCCCTGCATCTTTGGGTGCAGATTCTAGCGTGGGCCATCGCTGTTAGATCACTGTGATTCGTGCTTGGAGATCTGTCGGGGACTACTTCAGACTGAGGGTGAGCTCTTGGCGATCGGAGCTTAGCTTTAGTTTATCTTTTGCTTCATGTACTCTATTACCATTCAGAGACATCTGTATATATAGTTTTGGTTTATTTGCACTCCATGTATGTAGTTTGGCTCTGTACTATGATACCAGGTCTTGGGGTTTGGTTTAGTTTCCGCATATGTATGTATTTATAGTTCTTTTATCTGTTCTCTTCATCTTGTTCTCTTATTTGTTAGATAGTAGCCCATTTTTAACTGTTCTGGGCTACGGGGATTGTTTCACCTACCGGGGGTTGTAGGTGTCATCATGACCGAGAAATTGGGTCTTGACAAAAGGCCTGGAGGATTGCTTCAAATGATGCTCATTCCTGAGTGAAAGTGGGAAAGGATAGCTATGGACTTCGTGGTGGGTCTTCCTAAGACCTTGGGAAAGTATGATTCCATTTGGGTCATCGTGGACAGGCTGACCAAGTCAGCTCATTTCCTTCTCAGTTTCCCTAGTGGCTTCCTCAATCAGGCGATGCTTCCATTGAAATTTCACCGATTTGATCTCTTTTGTCCTCAACTTCCGGACAATCAAGAATCGCAATCGGTTCCTCTTCATATCGAAGGTCCTTGACTAGCAATACTTCATCACAGTTGATAATGTAATATCCATGCCCATGGTACCGCTTCAACATGCATATATGAAATACTGGATGGACACCAAATAAATTGGGCGGCAGTGCTAACCTGTAAGCCACTGGACCTACAATTTTGAGAACCTCAAATGGACCGATAAATCGGGGGATGAGCTTGCCCTTATTACCAAAACGCATAACCCCTTCATTGGTGACACTTTCAATAGTACCTGCTCACCAATCTAGAAGTCCATGTCCCTGACCTTGCAGTCTGCGTACTCTTTCTGCCTGCTCTGGGCTGCTAGCAACTTGGTTTGAATGCCCCTTACTTTTTCCTGCGCTTCCTTTACAAAATCTATGCCCAGAGGCTTCACATCACCTGCCTCAAACCACCCTATAGGTGATCTACAACCCCTCCAATATAGTGCCTCAAATGGTGTCATGTCGATATTAGAGTGGTAGCTATTGTTGTATGAGAACTCACACAATGGCAAGAACTGGTCCCAATGACCTCCATAGTCAATCACATATGCTCTTAGCATGTCTTCCAATACTTGGATTTTCCTCTCCGACTGACCATCAGTTTGAGGATGGAAAGCTATGTTGAAAGTGAGTTGAGTGCCGAACTCTCCATGTAACTTACTCCAGAACTTAGAGGTAAACTGGGTGCCCCTGTCTGAATTGATGGACAGTGGTACCCCATGCAGTCTCACGATCTCCTTTACATAGATCTTAGCCAACTGCTGAAAATTATAGTCCACCCTAACCGGAATTAAATGAGCTAACTTGCTTAGCAGGTCCACAATGACCCAGTGTCACGACCCAACTACCGGGTCGTGCGGGCACCTACTCTAATAATTACCACATGGTAAGAAGAACACTTACCACCCAAACCAACAGGCAATGCGGAAAAGAAAATAAACCATTAAATAAGTCCCTTAATACATGAGAGATCCTTTTACAAAATATTTGAAAAAGCTTTGTACAACAACTTTCGAAATACTACAACCTTTAGAACTTGAGAAAATTTACTAACAATATAGACAACCTCCCCAGAACCTAGTTTAAGCCGGTACAAGAGCTTCTACAAGATAAGTTTATGACATAAGATGGACACAACTCCCACCATAAAAGGAACTAGGAGCTGCTGGAAGATCCCCGCAATCCTAAACATGTGAAACATCACGAACCCTGCAACCAGACTATACCCAAAAAGGTATAGCAAGAGTAGAATCAGTACAAACATACATACTTGTAGGCATCATCGGCTGACCCGAATTCACTCCTACCATCACATAAAAATTAAGATAAAATGCACAAGGTAAATGCTTCACCCATTTCAACGTCACCTTTATCAATCCCCCCTTTTGGAACCGACCTTCCTAACCTTTTGTTGCCAACTCCACCACCCTAGCCTTGACCCTGACATCTAGGACCTCCCAAGTCTCACTCATAACTAGACTTCTCAAGTAGCCTTATCACCTAGACTTCCCAAGTCTCACTTTAACCTTTACCCCAGTCAACTACCTTGACTAAATATCCAGACTTAATCTGGAAAACTGCCCCACCAAACCACTTATGCCCAAAGTATTACCTACCATTGTTCGGACTTTCCAGTACCTCTAGGATTGCTTTACCACCTGTTATTTTAACCAACAACCACACCCATACCCTCAGTCTCCTCTATATTTACCAACCACATGCAATTCACCTAACAACCATTGACACCTTCAATGACCACCATAGAGATACAACTAAATCCCTTCTTAGATCACATAACTCGGACCCTCCAAGAATCCTCCATCCATACCTAAGTGTTCAACAGACTATCCCGGTCTACACCAAGACCTACCTTTATCTCATTAACCACGATAATTCATGATCGCCATTAGTACATTTAATCACATTAATTTATGAGCACATAACCTCTTTTAAATAGTCCAGACACACCCGGATACCCCTAACACGTCTCGGTGTTAACATGACAAACCCGGTCTACACCAAGACCAACTAATAATCAACATAATAACATGGCCTATACTCAGACCAACTAATAATTAACATCATAACCCGACATATACCAAGACTAACTAATAATTTACATAATAACCCGGTCTACACCAAGACCAAACTAATAACCAACATAATAACCCGGTCTACACCAAGACCCAACTAATAACATAATATAGCAACCTGACCTACACCAAGACCAAACTCACAATATAATATAACAACCCGGACTACACCAAGACCAACTATTAATTAACATAATAACCCGGTCTACACCAAGACCAAACTAATAACTAACATAATAACCTGGTCTACACCAAGACCCAACTAATAACCAACATCATAACCTGGTCTACACCAAGGCCCAACTAATAACCAACATCATAACCCGGTCTACACCAACACCAACTAATAACATAATATAACAACCCGACCTACACCAAGACCAAAATCACAATATAATATAACCACCCGGCCTACACCAAGACCAAACTCACAATATAATAACCCGGCCTACACCAAGACCAAACTCACAATATAATAACCCGTCCTACACCAAGACCAAAATGTAATATCACAATTTATAAACACAGCTCAGTCCACTCATGGAACCTAATCAATTACACAATGCAATGCAATAAGTAAACTCGTACCAAGCGTGCTACCCAAGCCAACCAGTTAGTATCCTATACCAGGCGTGGTACCCGAGCTAACCATTAGCATATTTTCTACCAGGCATGATACTCGAGCCAACCATTAGTATTCTTATACCAGGCGTGGTACCCGAGCCAACCATTTATTATACCCGTACCAGGCGTGCTACCCAAGCCAACCGTTAGTAATTCCCATACCAGGCGTTGTACCCAAGCCAATCGAATGTCACACAAAAATCCAACAATCACAACAATAAAAAATCAACTAGTAAACCAACAAGCAAAATGTGCAGTTTAATTTACCAGACTGTTAAACAGGACTATCAGACACTCTTAATCATCCGCTAGGCAATGCACTCATACAAATACTTAGATAAGAGTACACAAACATACAAGCATACAGGAATCAAACCATCACCTACCCCATTCCGGGTACACTATGAACCGTCAAATCTCGTCCAAAGACTAACCCCGGTTCACCTCTTTAAACATGCAGTTAATTACATTTAATCCTGACCCTCTTCCTAGGACCAAATACAACCTAGAACAACCTTTTCCAGCCTTAGAACACAGCCAACGAATATCCTAATTATACCAATTTGTTTCCGACACTTCCGTTCCTTGCACATTAGTTAATTACTAACCCTTTTTCGATTCCTTGAACCTTTCGATATACTAGTTCCAGTATTTATTAGAAAATCACACAAATTAAGAAATGCTTAGAATATCACAACACACTATCCTGATTTTACCATTCCAACTAATCCAACAATCAATAATTTCCTCCAAACACTATGCCCGAAGGCCTAACCATGGATTTTCCCTTTCATTCTACACAATAATAAGAAAATGAAAGCGGTCAATATACTCTTTGGAAAAAACCTAGCCTACCTGGATGCCGAGCAGCTGTTCCATACCTTTTATGGCTCCGTGAAGGCGTTCCCTGATTATTCTGCAGGTCCGAATCCGTGGTTTTGCATCCTTTTTACCGGAATTACTCCTCTCCATGGTTTCAAAGCCTTGGAGCAGCCTGGGAGGGTTCTTGGAGTAACCCTCGTCTGTTTTGGGGTTGAATGGGAGAGAATGAAATTATAAAGCCCATTTTTGAGTTTTTTGATCCCGTCGCGCTGCTATAGCGGTACCACCGTAGCGGACCCTACCGCTATAGTGGTGCTGACCAGTCTTAACTTCCACCATAGCGATAATTTCTCTGCTATAGCAGAGGTCGCTACAGCAGTGTGTCAACCGCCATGACAGTTTACATGGGACAGAAAGTCGCAAAGTTCCCCAAAAGTTCCCATGTTACAACACACTTTAAATTCTGACATTCCGGAACAACCCTTTCATGTCAACCTCGATACCGGGAGTTCTACTCACGTGAACTCACTTCCGAAAAGTCCCCCAGACTCCTTTATGCCTTAGCTAATAGAAAATCTAGCTCAAACTTAGATATGTTATCCAATCCCTTCCCGAATTTTCCCTAGACCTTACCTTGCTCAGAATTCTTCCAAGACTAACCTAGCCCAAAATTTCCAACTTCTCAACCCGGAATATTTCTAACCCGATTCTTTGCACGAATAACCCACCCTATATGAGGTGTCTTTTAATAACGACTGTACAGGTCATTACAACAAATTCCAATTTACTCATCGTTTATCCCCGAATGATCAAGGCAAAAAAAGAAGGAGCCCGCCCCCTGAACCTTGACGCTCTATCAAGGAATTCCTTCCTTCGAGCTGCACAAGGAAACTAGATTAAGCCTCCCCGATTTCCCAAGAAATCCGAGGCCTCATCGAAACACCAGAGCAAAAGAAACTCAACTAACGAACAAAAACAATTTCCATGACAAGGGGAGCAGATCCCACCATGGCGACCCCTTTTCCGCTATACCCGGAGTTCTACAAACCTGAATGTCACGACCCAATTTCTCTGTCATGGTGAAACCTACAACCCCCTAGTAGGCGAACCAATCCCCGTAGCACAAAACGATTAGTAATGGGCTACCTCCTAAAAGTTTAAGTGGAAGAACAAACAAATAAGTGGAAGCAAGGGAAGCAAATAAAATATATACGTGGCAAACACATGTGAAAGTACGAAGGACGCACTTGGGATCCTCGCAAAAAAATAGTAAATATGCATAAGTGTAGAAATGAACAGTATACCGGTAACCTCAAGTATAAGGAATTGGAGAGAAGGGTAAAGTAGGCATGCTAAAAAATAGTAAACAATAACCACACTAATCACAAAAATCTCATTCCAGAAACCAACAGCCCCGCCGTAACCAAGCTCTAACCACACTAATCACGACAATCTCATTCCAGAAACCAACAGCCCCACTGTAACCAATCGCACCCTCATGATAAAAATAATGTAATAAGACTCTACCTACAGTCCCTTGGCCTCCCATACAACTGAGTAACACAAATAAGTGAAGGCAAACCCTCCGGCATCCCATACTGCCAGAGCGTACAATCAGTAATCAACAGACAAGGTGGTACCTCACGCAGATGAATGATATGAGGCTATGCGAAGTAAGAATGATCAAAGTACAGTATGTCACCCGTTTTTGGGTGACCTATAAGGCCCAGAAGACGGGATCCATTGAAGGTCTCACCCGTATACCACTACTATACCATATACCCTTCCTCCGGCACCCGCAGCTCGCAGCTTTTGGTATTAAACGGAACGGTCCATGGAGGCCCCCGACCAACATACTAGATGCCTTGCATCCTCAAGACAATCCCCAAGTAAAGCTTCCTGGAGGGTATCCAGGTCTAAAATAGTAAGCCCAAAAGCTCTAGCACTAGGCCCTGCCTAGTCCAGCAATACCCCGGATGCTATAGTATAAAAGTAGGGAACCCGACCCTGTCGAGCCCAAGGAAAGTGGAACTATTGATAAAATGTCTTTTAATACTTTCCTTACCCCAAGAAGATCCACAAGACAAATCAAAACCACGTCCAAATCATTTCCGTCAAAAATGGCCCCCCCGGGCCATGCAAAGTTTAGAAAATAGTCTAAAAGGCCCGAAGCCAAAACTGAAGTAAAATTGGGGAAAACCCCTCTATATGCATGGAAATGGCATGATCAAACACACAATAGTTGCCCCGCAGCTCACAATCAACCTATTGGTCCTGCACAGGCTCCAAAGCTACTCAGTAAGCATAACCAACCTAGAAGGATAATTCTATGTCCGGGACTCGTGGACATTCCCAATGATCCCACCGTCTATGTTCCAGAGTCAACAAGGCCTCAAAGGACCACAAGGGTAATAATATCAATTAACAAGAATTCTACACACAACGAAGGAAAGAAACGGGATGGATCATGAAAGAGCGATCACCGTATGTGGTACAAACCTAACAACCCAACCCAAGGATGCCAACTAGTACAATTTTACCCGATATATGCGAAGTCTAGGGAGTTAAGACGTAACCTACCTGTCGTCGGATGACAAGCTGCAGGAACAACGATATCCGAGGCCGAGCTACCCCGAGAAGCTCTGAACGAGGATCAAGCTATCAAGATCATGACAAGCACATCAAGGCAGGTCTAATGATACCCATATTGCTATAATAATAGCTGGGCCGAAATTCAGGTCACCAGCGGGCCTGTGGGCCCCACAACCCGAAGCTTAAAATGAAAACTAACATTATGATCCCCAAGATCATGGGAGTGCATGAACAAAAAATCAAAGGAATAAGGTGGCAATTTCGAGCTCAAACAACCCTTAGTAGCCAAGAACCCAATTATTAGGGAAATTTAGGGAAAGAAAATCGGAAATAGGCAAGAATCACTTACCACATAAGAGAATTTAGCCAAGAATGTGAATTGAACTAGCCCACGAACATGCAACCACGAAAAGGGGCAGAATCTACAAGCATGACCTGCTTCAAGAATTTACAACAATGGAGGTTTGGGTAGTTGGAGAAGACAACAAAGGAGAAGAGGGAAAACTTACCAAAATACCAACGGAACATGAAATTATCGAGGGTACGGGGGTTTCTTCAAAGGTGCACTGATTTGAGCAGTTTAGAGGGAGTTTGGGCGAGTTGGAGTTGAGGAATTTTAGAGATAAAAGCTGGAGATACAAAATGGCCAGCTTAAATAGTTGTTGTATGAAGCTCCTTCGCGAAAGCGGCAGGACACCGCCTACGCGAGGCATGCGAATGCGGGCAGACAGGGCGCACGAGAAGGCCAAGCACTGGCTAGGCTAGGCGTCTGCCTTGCGCGAACGCGGCCAGGCCACAGCATACGCGGGCCTGCGAACGCAGCTCGGTGGTTGCCTAGGTGAAGGCAAGGGCAGAGGGGCGGCTGACATTGTCCTATGCGAACGCGGCTTGCCACCACGAACGCGAAGGCCAAACTGATGCCATGACAGCACCAGCTGCCAACACAAGAATTTCTCCGACGGGCCCTCGGGAAAGCATCCGGGGTCTTGCGAACACAAATGGACAAAGTTATTTGACTATAAACGGTATTCTGGACTCAACATAATCGACGAAGATTCCAATGAAGGTCGATAGCACGAAAAGTGGGTCCCACGCCCAAGAAAAACTTTAGGCCGAACTTTCCAAAATGGAACTCTGAGGCCTAAAACGAGCTCGGAAGCCTCGAGACTCGAACCAAAGGTCCCCATAGCCCAAAGTCGATATTCTGGAGCTAACAACACTGCCAGAATTTCCATCTGAGGCTGTCTTTTCCAAACGTTGACCAAAGTCAAACTTCCAAGTTTAACTTAGCTAAAACACAGAAACTAAGACGGATGAAACCAAAAAATTCTAGAACCCAACCAACCACCTTCCTAACCAAAACACACAATTCTGGAGCTGATGGAATCATCAAAATTCGAATCTGACAATTCGATCATCGAAAATCGCCCAAAGGTACACTTTCAACTCCAAATAGCCTGAAAGCTGAGAAAATAGCACAAAACCCACACTGGACGTTCTAAGGCCTAAACCAAAGGTCCAACTAGACCAAACTCACTCCGGAGCTAACGGAACTATCAAAATTCAATTCCAAGCACGTTAGCTAAGAATGTTGACTAAAGTCAATGATATCCTAAATTTAAAGCTCTAAAATAGGCAAACATCCAAAACAACCAAACGAACGACTAGGGCACCAAACTACCGGTCCCATCACGCCATAAATGACTTAGGGCCGCTACAGGAAGTCTCTAACAGTGCAATAAATGCGTAAATGCGAAGATGACCAGGAGGGTCATCACAACATCCACTACTAAAAAGACTTTCGTCCTCAAAAGTCAAGAAGAAAGGAGTACCTGAATGCTCAAACAACTGTGGATACTAAGCACGCAACTCACTCTCGATCTCCCAAGTAGCTCCTCGATCAGACGGTACCTCCACTAAAATTTCACAACTGGAATCTCCCTATATATCAACCTCCTGATATCCTTGGCCAGAATAGCTATCAGCTCCTCAACAAATGATAACCTCTCATCCAACTAAACTGAATCCCAATGCAACACATGAGACTCATCTGGTACATACCGGTGCAACATCGAGACATGAAACAGTGGGTGAATAGCTTAAAACATCATAGGCAATGCTAACATGTAGGCAACACTACTAACCCTCTGCAGAACCTCAAATGGCTTAATGAACCTGGGGCGAAGCTTTCCCCTCCGACCAAATCTCATCACGCCCTTCACGGGCGATACACGCAGGAAAACCAGGTCACTAACACTGCACTCCAAGGCATGAAGTCTATGATCAGCGTAGCTCTTTTGCCTACTCTGGGCTGCTCTAAGTCTATCCTGGATCAAACAGACTCCGTCCAGGGAATCTCTAAGCAAATTCATACTCTGTGGTTTGGACTCTAACCCATCAAACCAACCAATGGCAATCTGTAATGCCTACCATATAAAGCCTTGAAAGGTGCCATGCTAATGCTTGAATGAAAGCTATTATTATACGCAAACTCAGCCAATGGCACAAACTGATCCCATAAACCTCCAAAGTCAAGTACACAGGCCTGAAGCATGTCCTTCAGGACTTGAATGGTCCTCTCAGACTGGCCATCTGTCTGAGGGTGGAATGCAGTAGTAAGCTGAACCTCTGTACCCAAATCCCTCTGTATAGCTCTCCAGAACTGAGATGTGAAATGAGTATCGCGGTCTGAAATGATAAAATCTGGGACACCGTGCAACCATACAATCTCACGAGTGTAGATCTAAGCTAACCTCTCTTCCCCGTAGGAAGTATGAACCGACGATAAATGCGCTAACTTAGTCAGCCTATCCATGATCACCGAAATGGAATCAAACCTCCGAGTAGTACGAGGCAAACCAGCAACAAAGTCCATTATAATCCCTTCCCACTTCCACTCAGAAATGGGAAGTCGCTGCATCAAGCCACCTGGTCTCATGTGCTCGAACTTCCCCTGCTGACAGTTCAAGCACCGAGATACAAACTTTGCCACATCCCGCTTCATGCCACCCCACCAGTAAAGCTGCCTCAGATCTCTATACATATTTGCTGCGCCAGGATTAATGGAGTATGTGGAGAAATATTCCTAACGGAGTATCAACTCTATTAAATCACCAACTCTCAGAACACAAAATCGACCCTCAAACCTCAGAATCCCATCTGAACCCAAAGTAGCCTGGCTGGCCTCACCCCGAACCACCTAATCACAAAGGTCACACAAACTCTGATCCTCAAGGTGTCGGCTCTGAATCTGATCAACTAGAGTAGAGCAAACCTCAACACTGGCAAGAACTCTGCTGGGTTCCAATAAGTCAAGTCTAACCAAACAGTTAGCCATGGACTAGATATCCAAGGGCAACTGTCGCTCAGAGATTGAAAGTGAAGCTAGACTGCCGATACTCACTGTCTTCCGACTCAAGGCATCCGCTACCACATTTGCCTTGCCCAGATGGTATAAAATAGGAAAATCATAGTCCTTCAGCAACTCAATCTATCTCATCTGCCTCAAGTTCAACTCGTGCTGACTCGTAATGTACTGAAGACTACGATGGTCAGTGAATATCTCACAATGAACTCCATATAGATAGTTCGTCCAGATCTTGAGCGCGAAGACTACCGCCGCCAACTCTAAGTCATGAGTGGGGTAGTTGTGCTCGTGAACCTTTAGTTTCTTTGAAGCATATTCTATCACTCGACCCTGCTGCATCAACACTAAACCAAGACCGACCCTTGAAGCATCACAATACACGGAGAAACCCTGACCCTCAACTGGCAAAGTCAGAAATGGGGCTGAAGTCAATAAGGCCTTAAGCCTCTGGAAACTATCCTCGCACTGATCAGACCACTGAAATGGAACATCCTTCCTAGTAAGCATAGTCAAGGGTGCTGCTATTGAAGAAAATCCCTCAACAAACTGTCCGTAGTACCCTGCTAACCCAATAAAGCTATGGACCTCAGTAGAGTGGTAGGTGTAGGCCAATCACGAACCACCGAAATCTTACCCGGATCCACTCTAATCCCATCCTTAGACACCACGTGTCCTAGAAATGCAATTGAATCAAGCCAAAACTCACACTTTGAGAACTTAGCATAAAGCTGGTGAGCTCTCAAGGTCTAAAGTATAGTCCTCAAATGCTGCTCATGCTCGTCCCTACTCCTCGAGTATATCAGAATGTCATCAATAAATACTATCATGAACATATACAGGTACGAGCTAAGCATCCTATACATCAAATCCATAAAGGCTGCGGGGGAATTAGTCAACCAAAAAGACATCACCAGGAAATCATAATAGCCATAACGTATCCTGAATGTTATCCTAGGGATGTCCTCCGCCCTAATCCTCAATTGATTATAGCTGGACCAGAAATCAATCTTAGAAAACAAGATGAAACCCTAAAGCTGATCAAACAGGTCATCAATCCTCGGTATCAAATACCTATTCTTCACTGTCACCTTATTCAACTGCCGATAGTCAATACAGATCCGCATCGACCCGTCTTTCTTCTTCACGAAGAGAACAGGAGCACCCCAAGGAGACACACTCGGTCTAATAAACCTCTTAGCTAACAAATCTTGGAGCTGCTCCTTAAGCTCCCTCAACTCAGCAGGAGCCATACGATAGGGAGGGATAGAAATGGGTCTGGTTCCTCGCTCTAACTCAATGGTGAAATCAATATCCCTCTCAGGTGGAAGGCCTGGCAGGTCGGTAGGAAACACATCTAGAAAGTCTCTAACCATTGGAACATACTCAGGAGACGTAGGGTCAGCATTAGCATCTCAGACATATGCTAGATAAGCTAAAGACCCACGGGAAATCAACTTCCTAGATCAAAGACAAGAATGATCCCAGATGGTGTATGGCTAACAGAACCTTGCCACACGACCGGGGGTACACCAGGCATGACTATGGTAACGGTCTTGGCATAACAAGTCCATGCCCAGTATCACGTCAAAGTATAACATATCAAGTATCATCAAGTCAGCCCAAGTATCTAAATCATCGACAAATATCACACAGGATCTCACAATTTGATCCACTACTAAAGAATCTCCTACTGGGGTCGAAACAGAAAAAAGAACAGACAATGGCTCACTAGCCAACCCCAAACAAGGCAGAAAATAGGTAGATATATATGAACAAGTGGATCCAGGATCAAACAAAGCATAAGTTGGCTGAAGACATACAAAAATTATACCTGTGATCACAGCATCTGAGGCCTCTACCTCCGATCTCCCCGGGACCGCATAGAACTGATGAGGACCTCTACTTGCCCGACCATTATCCCTACCACCTGCTCTACCATGCAGAGCACCACCTCTAGCCTGACCACCACCTCCCCGAGTCGATGGATGAACAGAGTAAATAGGCTGAACCGCACCCTGCTGAGGGCAATCTCTAGTATAATGACCACCAACTCCACACTTATAACAGGTTGTACCCCGCTGGGGGGAATCTGTAGCAAAATGACCGCTAACCCCACACTCATAGCACGGCCTTGACGGCCCACCCTATTGAGACGGACCCGCTGAACCTGTGTGGCCACCTCTTCCTGATGCCCCAGAAGTAGTTACCCTCGCAAATTGATCACTATAACCACACTAACTGCCCTGACCCTCCTTAAACTGGGAACCCAAAGCCTGAAGTGAAGCCTGAACCGGTCGACTAAACTGACCCCGATCCTGCGGTGGCTGATAACCACGGCCTAACTGGCCGGAAACTCTACCACCATGCCTAGAACCATTATAACCACCTTGATGTCGAGGCCTCTTATCTCTGGCCCCAGTGTCATGATGATGCGAATCCTCAACTGTACGGGCATAGTCCGTAATGGCCTGGAATGACTGACCGCTAGCAACTAGTATCTTTGCAGGCTCCCTGAACTCTCTCTGTAGCCCCCAAACAAATATACAGACCCTGTCGACCTCATTAGGCATAATCATGGCCCCTAATGGAGCAAGCTGATGGAAACAGGTCTCGTACTCTGAGACAGCCATAAAATCCTAGGACAGTGTAGTGAACTCCTTTCTCCGACTCTCCCTGTCGCTCTGTGGCAAGAACTTGGCCATAAAGGCCTCATAAAACTCGAACCAGGTTAAGAGAGGTGACGTAGAAGGCCTGCAAGAAACTCTTGCTCTCCACCATAACTTTGCTGGACCTTCCAACTGATATAAAGTATAGCCAACCCTGTGAGTCTCTAATAACCCCAAGTGATGCAACATCTCCTCACAGGTGGAGATAAAATCATGGGGGTCCTGACCTTGTGTACCAGCAAATCTCGGCGGTTCCAATCTCAAAAACCTACCCAAGTGTAATGACCCTTCCGGTTATTTCCACGTATACGTTTTTCTTGAACCGTTATAGCTTGTTTGTAGTGGCCCCAAGTCACTTAAGGCTCGTCAGGACCGGTCTTTTGGTGTTGGGTCCATTTGTTTGGTCGCATTATAAGTTTTGAAGCCAAGCAAGTCGGCAAAAGCAATCGTAAGATCTTTAACAAATTTCCTGAACTTTGGGTAAAATGTCTCGGAGCTTTTCTCCCAATATATAAAGAGTTAGAAGTCCCCCGAAATACAATATCGAAGGTCTACAAGTCTAGTTTCCAACGCACAAAACCTCACATCCAACTGATCTCGGAGTAAAAAGTTATGACTGTTTTACCGCGGACTGTCTGGCAGAAAACGGGTTGCGAATCTGGTCGCGAACCGGGTCGGGTTAAACTCGATTTAAGCCTCAACTTCACGTTTTAAAACGCCATTTCAGTTTCAAAACAGTGAGAAAATATAAGGGAGGATTCCGAGAGAGTTCTTGAGTATCGAAATCGTGCGGTGGTGAGTTGCGAACTTAATTTAAGAATTTTATTAACATCGCGTGTATTTGAAAATATTTTTATTTAAAAGTTAAATTTGGTAAAAATTATATTATTATTGCCTTTTTAAAATATTTTAAAGGTATATGAAAAATATTTTGTTACGATATAATTGTATATGTATTTATTTTATAAGGTTTTTATACATTGTAATATTTTTACGGAGATAGTAAATTTAGTTATGTTAAAATTTATTATTATAATATAGTAGGTTTTATTCGAAATAATTTTCTAATAATTATGGTATATTCAAAAATTATATTTATTATACCACGAATTTATGCAATACCCGAATATTTATATAACGGAGTAGGTGATGAGGTGTTAAACAACCCCACTTCCACGTGGAAGTGGAGGGGAGGGACACACAATGTATCATACATGGGAGGCTGCCAAGTGTCCCATTCACTTTAATCATTTTAACATATTACTATGTTAATTGCTGCCATTCACTTAAATAATTGGAACAATTACTTGCTAGTTGCTGCCACTAATGTTTAGCATGCCAAACTATTTCATATGTTCCACATAAGGAAATTTAACCCACCCATTTGTTAAACTCATGTTATTTTGGGTGCAGAAATTGCCATAGTATATCATTCATTTGTCACATTAAAAGTTGATTCCAATAAGCAAGATCTTGATAATTTATTGGATCACCGAAGAGAAAATCAATTATCTACGTCAAGTTATTCAAGCCTAATTTCGAGTTTGATTTCATTTCGGAGTTTCTCGGAGCGGTTCGAGCGTGGACATCGTCGTTCTAGCAGCTTGTCATCGGACGACAGGTAGGTTACGGTTTATTTTCCCTAGACTCCGTATATATAAAATAAAATTGTATTAATGGGCATCCTTGGGTTTGTTTATTAGGTTGGTACCACAGACCTTGACCGCTTTATTCATGTCCGCCTACTTTTGTTCCTCCGTGGTTTGTAGTATTTGTCGATATATTTTATTTACCCTTGTGGTCCTGTGAGGCCTTGTTGACTCTGGAACATAGAAGGTGGGATTTGGGGAATGTCCGCGAGTCCCGGACATAGAATTATCCTTCTAGGCTGGTTATGCTTGCTGAGTAGCTGTGGGCCTGTGCAGGGTCGATAGGTTGATTGTGAGCTGCTGGCAGCTATTGTGTTTGATCATACCATTTTCATGCATAAAAAGAGGTTTTATACAGGTTTTACTACGGTTTGGGCTTCGGGCCTACTTGCACCATTTTCTAAACCTTGCATGGCCCCGGGGGCCTGTTTTTAATGGAAATAATTTGGAAATGGTTTGATTTGACTTGTGAGTATTAACTTGGTTACAAGAAAAGTAATTATGTTTAATCATCAAGTTTTACGATTATCGCTAGACTCGGCAGGGCCGGGGTGCTAGTTGAGTTTTCTTGTTACTTGAGATGATTTTTAGCCTCGGTCGGACCGAGCACCTGAGATAACTTTTTACTGTTTAAACCCGGTTATTCCCGGGCACCCTTGGAGGGGGTTTTTGAGACATTTTCCTACTACTTTAGTCCTGGACAGGGTCTGGGCATGCATATTCGAGACTGGGTCTCTATCTTGATATCGGACTTGCTTCCGGACGACATGTTCTGATACTGAGTTTAGTATGGGGTCTGGGACCTCCATGGACCTTGCCATCCGGGCCAGGGGCTACGGGCTGCGTGTGCCGGAGGAGGGGTATACGGTGGAGTAGAGGTATACGGGCAGTGTCCTTCCATGGAACCTACCTGCTGTGCCGGATCGGCGCCGAAGGAGGTACATACGGAGATACCATTTCACTTGAGATCTTCATGCATCATATAATTCATTGTTTGAGGCTCCACCCTTGTTTCGTTATTTGTTGAATTGTACGCTCCGGTAGTAAATGAAATGCCAGAGGGTTTGTTTTCACTTGTTTGTGTTCCTCGGTTGTATGGGCGGCCGGGGGACTGTAGGTAGACTTTTGCTATTTACTTACAGAATTGTTCTCTATTATAGATAAGTATGAGATTGGTATGAATAGTTGAGTTTGATCCATGTCTCTGAGCATGCCTATTATTACTCTTTCTCTCTTCTTCCTACTCTTGAGGTTACCGGTATACCGTCCATTTCGTAAACTTATTTTGTATACACTGTTATTGCAAGGATCCCAGGTGCGTTATTCCTTACTTTTGCCTGTGCCTATGGTGTGTATATTCTGCTTACTAGCCTCATATGTGGTTCTGTCGATTTCCCTCTGGGCTAGTTCCTGTGTACCTTTCGTTGATTTTTGTGACTACTTGCTTCTATTTTGTCTATTACTACGCTTTTATCTTATATGTGCTCAGTCGGCCTATGATACCTACTCGGTACCTTATGCTTTCGCATTTGGTGCTCACGCCCATACCCCTGCATCTTTGGGTGCAGATCCTAGCGTGGGCCATCGCCGTTAGAATCCGTTGTGATTCGTGCTTGGAGATCTGTTGGGAACTGACTTCCAGACTGAGGGTGAGCTCTCTTGCGATCGGAGGCTTAGACTTAGTTTATTCTTGCTTCATGTAAACTTATTACAATTCAGAGACATCTGTATATACAGTTTTGGTTTATTTGCACTCCATGTATGTAGTTTGGCTCTATACTATGATACCAGGTCTTGGGGTTTGGTTTAGTTTCCGCATATGTAATTATTTATAGTCCTTTTATCTGTTCTCTTCATCTTGTTCTCTTATTTGTTAGATAGTAGCCCATTATTAACTGTTCTGGGCTACGGGGATTGGTTCACCTACCGGAGGTTGTAGGTGCCATCATGACCGAGAAATTGGGTCGTGACACCTACCGGTGTTCTTATGCCCTCAGTATGCATGTAGGTCTCACGAATCAATTTCAGTTCATATTTCAGTCAAAAATAAGTTACCATGTCAGTACTCCAACTTTTAGAACTTAGTTAGTGGGGTTTCATCTCTTTTCCTACCTCCCAGCCTAGTTAGTCTTCATTCGAGGATGAATGATCCCAAGGGGGAGATATTGTAACACCTCAAAAATTCTAAGCTAAGATCCAGACCATTTTCATATGTTGTTAGATCCAAACCAGATGATTTCAAATGGTAATTAGGTGTTGAGATCAATACTTATGTGTGGGAAGTGTATTAGATGTGAATTAGGTTCATAAAGAACCTCTAGCTTAAAGTTGAGTTAAAAGCTTTCTTACCGATTGAGTTTTAGTGTGAGATTTTTCAAGAGTCAAATTCAAACAATCATAACTCCTAGAATATGAAGATTTAGGTGTCCTATTACCCACAAAATTAAATGTCTTCGAGTCTTCTTTCCAACGCCACTGACCGCGCATTAATCCAAGTCCGAAGTAAAACGTTATGATCAGTTTACCATGAAGACATTTGTCAGACCAGAAGTCCATTGAATTTTGGGAGCTAAAATAGAAGAGAAAACGGTCCATTTTCTGGGAAAAAGTTACGTTTCTCAAACCATTTCCAGTACCAGAAACTCAAAAATTTAGTGAGTTAAAACGCTTAAGAAAATGGTCCGCTTATGCCCAAAATGGACCATTTTGGCATCCATTTTTCTGACGTGTTTTCCCTTTCCTAGTGTCACGACCCAGACCACCGTGTGTGGCACCCACCCAACCCCTGGGTGAGCGAACTATCAACGACCCTGAACTTAATCGTTCTAACAGCTCAAAACCAATACAGATAAAATAAACTAGCATAAATACTAAATTAACCAAACTATTATATATATCTTGCGGAAATTCCCTCCATAAAACCTGAAAGTCATCGTACCAAAACGCTACCAAAAATCTAGAATGTGGGGATGCAACCAAATATAAGAAATAATGTAATACCGAAACAAGTGGGCTACAATATAAACAGATAGAAATCAAGGCAGCTCGACCGAAGCAACTCACCCTTGACGTCTGGAAGCATTGGGACTACAGGTGAGGTCGCGTGTCAGAAACTGGAAGATTGCATGTACTCAAAAAAAAATGCAAGTTCAAAATCAGTACACAACCACCGTGTACTGGTAGGATCATCAGCCAGTTCCAAATAAACAGCATATAAATAGTACAAAAATCAAGTAAGAGTAGAGGAAACATGTAACAAGGCAACAGATATCCCTAGGCTACAAGTCTCTTCCTAGCTTGTACCCACATGTAATCCACCTTTACAACTACAACCAACAGTCAACTATAACCAACCAACATCCCATTTTTATATATCTCGGACCCACCCTAGGATCCCCTCTAAACAACACCCAAGTGTTAACATGCAACCCGGTCTACACCAAGACCAAAACTCATTAATCAATACAATGATAACCCGGCCTCTCAAGGACCATATGCACAATCAGAATTCATAAACACAACCCGGTCCACTCAAGAATCCATTATTAAAAATGCAGCAATATAAAATAAACCCGTACCAGGCATGGTACCCGAGCCAACCAGTTAGTATCCCATACCAGGCATGGTACCCAAGCCAACCGTTAGTATTCTCGTACCAGGCCTGGTACCCGAGCCAACCATTAGTATACCCATACCAAGCGTGGTACCCGAGAAAACTGAATGTCACATAAATCCACAGTCACAAATAATGAACAATCAACACTTGTAAACCAACAAGCAATAACACCTAGTTTATTTCACAACACTGATAACAGGACCCTTAGACATTCCTAACCCATTACCTAAGCAATGCGACTCGTACAAATACTTAAACAAAAGTAAACAAACATACAATACATACAGGAATCAATAACCATCACCTACCTCGAATTAGTCAAAAGCTCTACTCAGCCGGAGCTTTCCCGTTTCACAAAGTTCATGCCGGTTCTTTGTCTAAAACAATACACAATAACCAAGAATCAATCTTTATAGCCTACAATTTACCCGGATTATGCAAAATCCTAAACCCCAGGCCACCCATGATCATTCCACCCTTTTTCCCAGGATTTTCCATCAATAATTCACCTAGTTCTACCACTTTTTTATGGATACATTTAGAGGATTAAAATCGCATGATCATAATATAGAAGAATTAACAACAACCAAGAACTTCTACCCTTAGAATCCCCTTTTTCCCCAGATTCCACCATTCTTAGGTCATACCAAACCTTTCACCAAGTCTACCCCTAGCAATCCTATAGTGTAGGAAAGATAGTACGGAGTTTGGGGAGTAGAATCCTTACCTTTAGGACGAAAAATGGTGTAAAACTGATGGAAATCACCTAAAATTACCCACTTCTTCTCCCAAAATGTCTTGAAGAAAACTAAACTATTTTGGGGAAGTTTCTGAATTAAATCCCATCGCACTCTACTATAACGGTCCGCTCCGCTATAGCGGTACCACCGTAGCGGAGTCATCCTCAATGGCGGAGGCTAACCCACGTTGACTTCTACTGTAGCGGTATTTTCTCCGCTACAACGGAGGTTGCTATGACAGAGTGTCAACCGCTACAGTAGTTGACATGGGATAAAAAGTTGTAAAGTCCCTCAAATTGCCCCATTTTACAACACACTCGATTTCTCGACATTCTGGAACAACCCCTTCACGTCAACCTCAATACCGAGAGTTCTACTTACCCGAATTTAATTTCGGAAAGTTCCTCGGACTCCTTTATGTATTAGCTACAAGGAAACCTAGCTCAAAACTAGATACGTTACCCAATCCTTACCCGGATTTCCCTAGACCATACCTCGCTCCAAAACTGACCGAGACTAGCCTAACCCAGAATTTTCAACTCCCAAACCCAAAAGTTTTCTGACTTGAAACTTGGTACAAAAAGTTTACCCATAATGACGAACTCGGTCATTACAGCAGATATTAATTTACCTATCATTCATCCTTGAATGATCCAACCCAAAATTATGAAAATAAAAAGAGGAAAGTGTAGTACCTGAATCCTCAAACAAGTAAGGGTTCTTGTCCCGGATGTCCTTCTCAGTTTCCCAAGTGGCTTCCTCAACCGGACGATGCTTCCATTGAACCTTTACCATACCTATCACCTTTGTCCTTTATTTTTGACATTACAATCAAGAATCAAAACTGGTTCCTCTTCATAGCAAAGATCCTTATCAAATAACACTTCATACCATTTGATGATGTAGTTCCCATCCCCATGGTATCGCTTTAGCATGGATACATGAAACACCGTATGGACACCAACAAACTGGGAGGCAGTGTTAACTGGTAAGCCACTGGCCCTACAATCTCAAAAACCTCGAATGGACCGATGAACCGAGGGCTGAGCTTGCCCTTCTTACTGAAATGCATAACCCCCTTCATTAGTGATACCTTAAATAGTACTTGTTCACCAATATTGAAATCCATATCCCTGACCTTGCGATCCGTATATTCCTTCTGCCTGCTTTGGGCCGCTAGGAACTTGGTCTGAATGCCTCTCACCTTTTCTTTTACTTCCCTTACCAAGTCCACACCTAAAGGCTTTACATCATCTTCCTCAAACCACCCTATAGGTGACCTACAACTCTTCCCATGCAGTGCCTCTAATGGTGCCATATCGATACTGGAGTGGTAGTTATTATTGTGTGCGAACAAAATTTGTCCCAATGACCTCTGAAGTCAATCACATATGCTCTCATCATGTCTTTCAATACCTGAATCATCCTCTCTGATAGACCATCAGTCTGAGGATGGAAGGCTGTACTAAATGTGAGCTGTGTACCCAACTCTTCATGTAACTTCCCCAAAACTTAGGGGTAAACTGCGTACCCCTCTTTGAAATGATAGACAGTGGTACCCCATGTAATCTCAAGATCTCCTTCATGTAGATCTTAACCGATTGCTGTGAATTGAAATCCACCCTGACCAGAATAAAATGGCATGACTTGGTCAGCCTGTCAACAATGACCCAAATAGAGTCATACTTTCCCAAAGTCTTGGGAAGACCCGCCACAAAATCCATGGCTATTCTCTCCCACTTCCACTCTAGAATGGGCATTCTCTGAAGTAGTCCTGCAGGTCTTTGGTGCTCATACTTTACTTGCTAGCAATTCTTACACTTGGACACCAAATCAGCTATGTCCCTTTTCAGTCGGGCCACAAGTAAAGCTGTCTCAAATTCTTATACATCTTGGTTATGCCTGGATGAATCGAATATCGTGAACCATGAGCTTCTACCAAGATTTTTTGAATTATATCATCAACCCGAGGAACACAAATCTTCCCTCTGAAGTTCATTCTCCCACTATCATCCAATGTGGCATCCCTGGACTCTCCGGATATCACCTTACTTTGAAGCTTATTCAGTTGTGGATCCTGAAACTGTTTTGCCTTTATCCCTTCTATAAAAGTGGCTTTGACCTCAACAGTGGACAATACCCCACCTTTTTCTGAAATACCCAAGTGCACGAACTTAGATTCCAATGCCTGAATCTCCTTTGCAAGTGGTCATTTGGACACCCCCAAACAAGCCAAACTGCCCATGCTAATTATCTTCCGGCTCAATGAGTCTGCCATCACATTAGCCTTACCTGGATGGTACTTAATAGTCACATCATAATCCTTCAACAACTCCATCCACCTTCTCTGCCTCATATTCAAGTCCTTCACAGACTGTGATGATCAGTAAACACCTCACACTTGACACCATAAAGATAGTGTCTCCAAATATTGAGTGCAAACACCACCGCTGCAAACTCTAAATCTTGAGTCAGATAGTTTTTCTCATGCACCTTCAACTGCCTAGAAGCATAGGCTATCACATTCGTATCCTGCATCAACACAGCACCTAAACCAGAATGTGAAGAGTCACAATAAACAATAAAGGCATTACCTTCAACCGGTAAAGACAAAATAGAAGCCTTGGTCAAAAGTGTCTTAATCTTTTGGAAGCTCTCCTCACACTTATTGGACCACCCAAATGGTATGTCTCTTTATATGTCAGCCTTGTCAAGTGAGTAGCAATAGATGCAAAATCATTGACAAACCTCCGGTAGTAACCTGCGAGTCTAACAAAACTCCTCACCTCAGTCACAGAGCTAGGCCGGGCCCAACTCTTGACTGCCTCGATCTTCTGGGTATCTACCATCACCCCCTTTTCCGACACTATATGCTCCAAGAATGCAACTGAAGTCAACCAAAATTCACTTAGAGAACTTCGCATACAGCTTTTGGTGTCTCAATATTTCTAACACAACCCGGAGATGTTCAGCATGATCCTACCTATTCTTGGAGTTGATTAAAATATCATCAATAAACACAATGACGAACGAATCCAAGTAAGACTTAAACACCCCATTCATCAAACTCATGAATGTTGCCGGCACATTAGTCAACCCAAACGATATCACTAAAAACTCATAATGCCTATACCGAGTCTAAAAGGCAGTCTTAGGAATGTCCTCAGGCCTAATCTTTAACTGATGGTACCCTGACCTCAAGTCAATTTTTGAGAACATAGATGCACCCTGTAACTGGTCAAATAGATCGTCAATGTAGGGTAAAGGGTACATATTCTTGATGGTAACCTTATTCAACTGCCTGTAGTCTATGCACATCCGCATACTACCATCCTTCTTCTTCACAAACAATGCCGGAGCACCCCAAGGTGAAGCACTAGGATGGATAAATCCCTTGTCTAGGAGTTCCTGAAGCTGAGTCTTAAGTTTCCTTAACTCTATCGGAGCCATACGATATGGAGGAATAAAAATTGGGTGAGTGCCCGGCTCTAAGTCAATACAGAAGTCAATATCCTTATCCAGAGGCATACTAGGCAAATCCACTGGAAACACCTCTTGAAACTATGAAACTACTGTAACTGACTCAATAGATGGGGACTCCATACTATCATCCCATAGATGAGCCAAAAAGGCCAGACACCCTCTTCCCACTAGCTTCCTAGCCCGAACGGATGAGATGATCTTAACTGGCTTAGGCCTGTGCACACCTTCCCACTCTAGCCTATCCTTACCCCAAATTTCTAGAGCCACCATCTTGGTGTTACAGGTCATTATAGCATGATAAGGGGATAACCAAGTCATGCCAATAATGACATCAAAGTCAACCATATCCAGAATTATCAAGTCTGCCCAAGTATAAAACCCCACAAATACAACAGGACAACTACGATAAACATGAGTCACAATCACGGACTCTCCAACTGGGGTACAAGCATGGTTAGGGGAATCAAGGCTATTACAAATTTAATCCAGACATAGCAAATTTCACAGACATATATGAATATGTAGAACCTGGGTCAAAAAAAGTACTGAAGCCATTCTATCACAGACAAGAATAGTACCTATGATCACTGCGTCTGATTCCTCAGCCTCGGACCTTCCTGGAAATGCATAACACTGAGCCTGATCATCAATCCGAGCTACTTCCTTGGTTGGCTGCGCCACACCCCAGCTCGCGCTGCTATTCCCTCTTTCTCCTCGGCCTCTCTGAAAGTTACCTCGCCCACCCTATGGATGACTTCTAGCATAACCACCTCTACCTACCGGGACCACAGCCTTAGACTGTTGCTGAACCTGATTACCAGCCTTCCTGTGAAGGCACTCCTTATTAAAGTGGCCTGATCACCACAATGGAAGCAAGCACGATCAAGTGTAGGCCTGCTCGCAGATGTGTAAGAAGCTCCCTGGACTTTAAGAGCTGAAAACTGTTGATTAGCTCCCGGACGACCACCTGTAGTAGCTGGAAGAGCTGACTGAATAGGATGCGCTGAGTATACGTGTTGATTCTGGCCCCTGGAGTATGAACCACTGTAATTCCCTCATTTCGGGGCTTCTTGGCTAATACTTTAGCCTGCCTCACTTGCTTGACCCCTTCAAGTTTCTTGACATAATCCATCACTTCATTGAAGCCTTTCCCTGATGAAGTCATGTGCACAGACAATACTTGAAGCTCAGTATTCAAACCCTTCACAAACAATCGAACCCGCTCCTCCTCGGAACCCAACAATTGTGTAGCAAAATGAGACAAAGCGTAAAACTTAGCCTCATAAGCAGAAACCGACATGCTACCCTGTTTCAAATTTAAGAACTCATCATTTTTCCTACCTCTCAGAGTACGGGGTACATACTTCTCTAAGAAGAGAGCGTGAAACTGCTCCCAAGTCAGTGGGGGTAAAACAAATGATTGATATTCCATATGAGATCTCCACCACTGCTTGGCATCACCCTGCAGCTGAAATGTGACAAACTCAACCCATGTTGTTGCACAATGCCCTGCTTGTGCAACCTCTCATAAAAATCCAATATGAACTCATAAGCATCTTCCCTATCAGTACCCTGAAATGTAGGAGGTTTCAGCTTGAGAAACTTGGTCTGCATCTCATGTTCATTTCCTGTCATTACCAGGCCTAGCATTGGCCTGAAGAAATCACCGGTTCCTGAAGCTGCATCCATCCTAGGAGTCGTAGTGACTGCTGGCTGAGTTCCCAGAGCCTGATTTGCAACACCCGCATGGGTGGCTCTAGAACCAACCAAACCACTCAAGAATTTCCAAGCTTGCTGAAATGCTTCGGGCGTCATAGAGGGAAGGCCTGCACCTCCAGCCGTTGCTGCCTCCACTTGCGCCACATCATCCTCCAAAACAACTTCCATATCTTTGACAACCTATTCCTGAGGTGGGGGAGGGGTTGCTTCTCGCACTCCTACAGCAGCTTGAGCTCCACCACTGGCGGGTGTGGTTCTACCTCGACCTCTGCCCCTACCCCTGCCTCTACCTTTGACAGTCGAGCCCGCTGTTGGGACTACTACTCTAGCTCCGCCATTTCTTATGTTAACCATCTACGGACAGAAGAGTGAACAAAGTCAGATATCAATTTGTATCACCAGATACTAATTGGAATCAAGTTATAGCACGAAGGAAGAAAGAAGAGATAGTTTTTCCTAAAGTCCCATATTGTCTCGAAGAAAAGTACGGACGTCTCTACACCGTTCCGAAAGACTCTACTAGACTTGTTTTGGTACAAAGAGATCAACGAACCTAAGGCTCTGATACCATCTTTTTCACGACCCAGACCTCCGTGAGTGGCACCCACCCAATCCTCCAGTGAGCAAACCATCAACGACCCCAAACTTAACTGTTCTAACAGCTCAAAACTAATCCAAATAAAATAAACTAACATAAATACTAAATCAACCAACCTATTATAAATATTCTGCGGAAATTCCCTCCCTAGAACCTGAAAGTCATCGTACCAAAATGCTACCAAAAATCTAGAATGTCGTGATGCAACCACAATTTAGAAAATAGTCTAAGCCCGAAATAAGTGGGCTACAACATACACAGATAGAAATCAAGGCAGCTCAACCGAAGCAGCTCACCCTTGACGTCTGGAAGCGCTGGGACTACAGGTGAGATTGTGTGTCAGCCGCTGGAAGATTGCATATACTCACAAAAAAAATGCATGTATAGAATCAGTACACAACCACCGTATACTGGTAGGATCATCAGCCAGTTCCAAATAAATAGCATATGAATAGTACAAAAATCAAGTAAGAGTACAGGAAATATGTAACAAGCCAACAGATATCCCTAGGCTACAAGTCTCTTCCTAGCTTGTACCCACATGTAATCCACCTTTACAACTACGATCAACAATCAACTATAACCAACCAATATCCCCTTTTTATATAGCCCGGACCCACCCTAGGATATTTTTTAAATAACACCTAAGTGTTAACATGCAACCGGTTCTACACCAAGACTAAACTCATGAATCAATACAACGATAACCCAGCCTCTCAAGGACCATATGCACAATAAGAATTCATAAACACAATCGGTCCACTCAAGGAACCATTATTAAAAATGCAGCAATACAATAAAGTAAACCCATACCAAGCGTGGTACCCGAGCCAACTAGTTAGTATCCTGTACAAGGTGTGTTACTTGAGCCAACCATTAGTATTTCCTTACCAGGCGTGGTACCCGAGCCAATCGTTAGTACACTCGTATTAGGCGTGGTACCCGAGCCAATCAAATTTCACATAAATCCATAATCACAAACAATGAACAATCAACACTTGTAAACCAACAAGCAATAACACCTAGTTCATTTCACAAGACTGATAACAGGAACCTTAAACATTCCTAACCCATTCCCTAAGCAATGCAACTCATACAAATACTTAAACAAAAGTACACAAACATACAATGCATATAGGAATCAATAACCATCACCTACCTCGAATTAGTCAAAAGCTCTACTAAGCCGGAGCTTTCCCATTTCCCTAAGTTCTTGCCGGTTCTTGGTCTAAAACAATACACAATAACCAAGAATCAATCTTTATGGCCTACAATTTACCCGGATTATGCAAAATCCTAAACCCCAGGCCACCCATGATCATTCCACCCTTTTTCCCAGGATTTTCCATCGATAATTCACCTAGTTCTACCACTTTTTTATGGATACATTTAGAGGATTAAAATCGCATGATCATAATATAGAATAATTTACAACAACCAAGAACTTCTACCCTTAGAATCCCCATTTTTCCCCGGATTCCACCATTTCTAGGTCATTCTAAACACTTTCCCAAGTCTACCCCTAGCAATTTTATAGCGTAGGAAAGATAGTACGGAGTTTGGGGAGTAGAATCCTTACCTTTAGGATGGACTGATTGAAATCGCCCAAAATCGCCCTCTTCTTTTCCCAAAACATCTTGAAGAAAACTGAACTGTTTTGGGGAAGTTTTTGCACTAAATCCTGTCGCGCTCTGCTATAGCGGTCTGCTACGCTATAGCGGTACCACCATAGCAAAGTCATCCTCTATGGCAGAGGCTGACCGATATTGACTTTCGCTGTAGCAGTATTTTCTTCGCTACAGCGGAGGTTTCTATGGTGGAGTGTCAACCGCTACGGCAGTTGACACGGGACAGAAAGTTGTAAAGTCCCTCATATTGCCCCATTTTACAACACACTCGATTTCATGAAGTTCTGGAACAACCCCTTCACGTCAACCTCGATAACAGGAGTTCTACTTACCCGAATTTGATTTCGAAAAGTCCCCCGGACTCCTTTATGTTTTAGCTACAAGGAAAAAAATCTCAAAACTAGATACATTATCCAATCCTTACCCAGATTTCCCCAGACCATACCTCGCTCAAAAACTAGTCGAGACTAGCCTAGCCCAGAATTTTCAACTCCCAAACCCGGAAGTTTTCTGACTCGAAACTTGGCATGAAAAGTTTACCCGTAGTGACGAATTCGATCATTACACCTAAACCAATCCGGATTTTATTTGGTATTTCCTATAAATAGGACCCCTGGGGTATTTTCACTTTATTTTTTTTAAGCAATTTTCTTTAATCAAGTTAGTTTCCTCTCAAGTCAGTTTCAAGAAGAAAAAAAAGGGAGTTCTTCTCCAAGTTCAACCTAGGGCTTCCCTCTCTAAAGATTTAGAACTTCTTCACTAAATCAAGAATCATCTTCTACCAGGTATGTGGGATTTTAATGAGGGTTCCCTTTCACCCTCATGCCCAAAGTTTTAGATTTTCATATGATTTTACAAGTTGTGAAACTAGGGTTCTTACCCAATTATGCTAAATTTTACAAAATTCAGTCCTTATGATTTCTACATGAGTTATATCTTGTTTTAAAAGATTTGCACCATGTTTTCAATGACTTGCATGAGTTTTTACAAGAACTTTAAGAAATCAAGAATTTAGCCTAAAATTTGTAGTACTTTTATGAGAATTGGTTTTCTTCAGAATTTAACCTAGATTGCTAACATTCAGTTTTAAGTATGAAATTAGCCAGGTTTCAGTCTACAAGTTTTCTTTAAAACTTCTCATAATTTGGTAGGCTTCAGCTTAACTTCAGTATGTTTTACAAGAATATGTTTTAAATATAGACCTTCAAGACATGCCATCAATGATTACGAACTCAGTAAGCTTCATGATTAGTATGACATCTAGATATGTCCACATGCTTTATGAATAATTTTTAGTTATGCAGTCTTTCATAAATCATTCAGCTTAGTTAAGTTCTGATGCAGCATTCCAGAACTCCAGTTTTAAAAGAGCTATTAGTGTTCAGTTTGGGAGTAGTACTTAGCACCAAGTTGGAATAAGGTTCACCATACCTAAAGTCCCAAACCTACGTGACACCGTAGGTTTTTTATCCCCTCAGTTGAGCCTCAGAACTAGTGATCACATCAGCCATACCATTATACCCTGGCAAGGTATGTTGGGTCCTCTCGATAGGGCATATACATCGGACTCCATGTTTAGCTCACATAGTTTATGTTGGTTAACAGAATCTCCCATAGAATTAGACTCAACAGTTGTGTACTAGTCCCTGAGTTCAGTTTTACAGCTTTTAAATTTCATTTTTCAGAATATCCTTACAGTTTCAAATTTTATTCATATTATGTTTGGGCCTGAGTACTACAGATTCAACATACAATTTTTAAATAGATCATCAGTATTTTTAGCATTCTTAGTTATCTCATAGTCTATGCATCTCCCAGTTTACAACTTAGAAATATTTTATACTCTTCAGTAAAAGAGCCCATGTTTTACAGCATTGACTTATGCATTCTCAAATATTCATACTTAGTCCAGCTTTCAATTATGTTTCTAGTATATACATGTTTTCTCATGTTTTCAAAGTTAGTGCATTATCTCACATGATCAGTATACTCAAAGTATTGGTCGCATACCTTTTTGTGTTGTATATTTTTGATGATGCAGATTTTAGTGCTAGCTCTCATAATCATGCTCAGACAGATCGCAGCTTCCAGTCAGCAATGAACGAGTTCTCCTTTTCTGGGAATTCCAGTCAGTTAGTAGTTATAGCGGTTATTTCAGTTGTTATACATTGATGAAAGATAGTTGAGGGTCATGTCCTGGCTAACCATAGTCAGTATCAGTAGAGGCTTCATAGACAGTCAGTCAGTCAGTTGTATCATTTTTTTCAAATAAGTTGTATTTCAGTTTATAAAACTTCAGTTTATTACAGTATTCTTTAAGATCTCATCATATGTTTCAGCTTCCGCATAATATTCTTCAGTTTATCTATTTCTATTTAGTTTCTCATGAGTTATGCTAGCAAGAAGGGTTATCTTGGGATCACTTATGGTCTCAAGTCCCGTGTTACGTCTAGGGTGTAGGCTCAGGGCGTAACATTATTTTATTTCTTTCATATTAATTTAAATATTTGAACTAATGTAAGTTTGTTATAATTTTAAAGTTGTCGCATCAAATTTTGATAACAATAATAAGTATCTTTTAGGACCAGTTTATGTAATTAACAATATAATATTATTTTATTTTAAAATTAATCAAATCAAAATTTAATTAATTATAGTAAATTATTTACTTTATTTTTCAAATTATCAATTAATGCTTAATATTGTTGTTCTTTTTATCTAAATAAAAATGGAGAAAAAAATTTCTTTTTAAGCAAGTTATCTCTTTTAGAAAATATTAGTGAATCTCATGAAAATGATATATTTGAGGAATTTTAGTTTTCACAAATGTTATATTGGTAACAAAAAAAATAATAAAATAAAGTTTTGAATATAAAAAATAAACTATTACATTGAACATGTATTGAACATATAAATATCAACAAATAGAGAAGTAAATGAAATTATGCGGATTACTACTCAGGAAAAAAAAAGATAAAAATGACAAATGCATAGCTATAATTTGGAAAATTACATAATCAATCAACATTGATAAGAACAAATTTTGACATAAAACAAAAATATTTAGGCCAAGAAATGAATTTGATATATAATTATATATAATGTATACTTACAAAACTTTCATAAAAGAATTTAAAATTTAATTTTGAATAAAAAAGTTTAAAAATTCACTTAGCTTATGATTTGAGACTATATGATATCTTTTTATTAAACTGATATAAATAATAGAAGTACTTTTTAACCATACATCATTCTACATAAAAAAATAATAAACAAATATTATGTCATGCTAATAATTTTTTCTATGATCAATTAAGATATGTTATACGTTGAAACTCTATATTTGCGCTTCTAAGTGCTAATTTTACTTGTGAGCAACAAATTTAAAATATTGGCTTTACAGATAGTAACATAGAATGGCTCACTATTGCTATATAATTTAACTTAATCTAACAAATTGATTATCTTTGAATCCTAATAATTTTATGTTATTATGCAATAGTAAAAAGCAGATTAAATGTTACATCCTAAGTATTTTATAATGTAAGAAAATGGATGTTCCCATAATTAATGCCAACAATACTTTAAAATATTTCTCGATTAAATTATTTATTACTATACTTTATTTGTGCTAAAGTATTGATTGGGAGAAATAAAATATAGGTCAAAATGCTAATATATTTTTGCAAATAATTTTTTAATTCTTTTAAATGGGTAAAATAATAGCGAAAACTTAATTTTTTTAATATTAAATTAATATAAAATTTATAATCAATCATATTAAGTCAGTATCAAGGGCCTTAAATTTCTAATTTATACATATATACATATATAATTCTTCCAGTCATTTACGCGTTCTTGCCTTTCTTGTACTGTTAGAGCTTGCATGTAGCGGCCCCAAGTCATTTATGGCTTGCTGAGACCGGTAGTTCAGTGTCCGGGCTATTTGTTTGGTGTTTTTGGCCGTTCCTTGTTTTAGAGCTTTAGACTTTGAAAATCGTTGACTTCAGTCAACATTCTTGGTAAACATGCTCGGAATTGAATTTTGACAGTTCTGTTAGCTCCGGAGCGTGGACTTTGTTCTAGGAGAACCTTTTGTCGGGATCCGGGAGATACTAAGCTTGAAATTCTCTCTCGTTCTGTGTGTTCAGGCCAGTTGGGCTTGTTTGGTTGACTTTGGTCAATATTTGGAGAAGACGATCTCAGATGGAAATTCTATCAGTGTTTTTAGCTCTAGAATGCCGAGTTTGTGTTAGGTAGTTGGTTGGTTCAGGTTCCGGATGAGCCAAGCTCATTTTGGATGTTTGGTTAGCGTTAGCTAGTGTTGATTCGGGTCAACATTCCTCCGAGATATCCTCGTATAGAAGTTTTTTCAATTTTGTTGAGTCCAGAATGTCGTTTCCACTCTAATAGCACTATTGGTTTTTGTGTATCGGGTTCCGATTGTGCCTGGAATACCCCGTAGAAGTTTTTAGCATTGCTGGTTTTCTGTTGCTGGTATTGCTGAAGTTTGTTCATCGCGATCTTGAAGGGTTCTTCGCGATAGCGATGAAGGAATTCCTTGGTCATCTCTATCTCAAAGGGTTTTCTCGCGATAGCGATGAAGGCCCTGCTTCTTTGTTCATCGCGATCTCGAAGGGTAACCCTCGCTATCGCGATGAGTTGGCCAGTTTGTTCATCGCGATCTCAAAGGTTTTTCTTCACGGTAGCGATGAACAAATCTTTGTATGTATATATACCTTCTCCTTCATTTTCTTCACCAAAAATCCGTATTTCTCCATTGTTTCTAAGGCTCCAAGCTCTATTATCATTGTGGGATCATATCTTAGTGTTGGAGTAATTAATTTCTCATCCGTGGTTGATTCCTCCTCGCAAATTGTAAGTATTCCATCCTTTAATCCCGTAATTTCTTTACTTAACTTCCTCTTTGATTTCATAATTGGTGGGCTGATTTGAAGCCCCAATTGTTGTCCGTTTTTGCTCAAATTTTGAGCTTGTGCTCCCGGGATGGTAAGGAACACATGGGTGCTTTTCATTTCCAGTTTTGGGTTGCAAGGCCCACGGGCCCATTTGTGACCTGAATTTTAACCCGGTTATATTTATAGCATGATGGGTATCATTAGTCTCGTATTAATGTATAGATTGTTGTGTTGGTAGTGTTTTTTGCGAATTTGAGCTTTCTAGAGCAGTTCGAGCCTGGACAACATCGTTCCTGCAACTAGTCATCAGATGACAGGTAGGTTATGGCTTTCCCTACTTAGACTCTGCGTGTATAGGCTATAAATGCGTTAATTAGTATCCTTGGGAGGGTTTTTAGGTTGGTACCCCAGACCTTACCAGTCTTTCTATCCTTTTATTTCCTACGTTGATTGTAGTATTTATGTAGTATTGTATATTACCCTCGTGGTCCTGTGTGGCCTTGCATCGACTTTTGAACATAGATGGTGGGTCATTTGGGAATGTTCGCGAGTCCCAGACATAGAGATATCTTTTTAGGCTGGTTATTATCTGTTGTAGAGCTGTTGAGCTTATGCAGGGCCAATAGGAAATGTTTAAGAGCCATTTTGGGCTACTCTATTATTTGTGAGCATATCATACATGAAACAGTTTTCCCTGCATGTTTTACTCTAGATTTGTCTTCGGGCATACTATAATTGATTTTCTAAACTTTACATGGCCCTGAGGGCCCATTTTTGGTACATGACTTTGAAAGGGCTTTTGAACAGACTTTTATGAAACCTCTCAGAGTAGAGGGGATATTACGATGATTTAATTACTGGTCTTCATTCTTATACTAGGCTCGGCCGGGCCGTAGCACTAGATATTATTTTCTATGGTTTTAGACTCGGATATGAGTCGGGCACCCTGTTTAGGGATTTTGACACCTTATTTCTATTTTAGACCTGGATATGCTCCGAGCACCCTTGATGGGGGTTATTGAGATTATTACTATTTAGACTCGGATCGAATCTGAGCATGTACTACGAGATCCCAACTGTTGAGATATATTGAGTTTCATGTTAGTATGTGGTCTACGAGTAAACCTCCATTGACCCTACCATTTCGGACCAAGTGCAATGGGCCGACGGTGATTGGAGAGAGAGGTGTACGGTGGAGTAGAGGTACTCAGGAGAATTTCTTCCATGGATCCTGCCTCTATTGGGCCTTTGGGGCACCAGAGGGGGTGAAATATGGCACTGCAATCACACTTGGTTACAAATTCATCATATCACATCATCCTGTATATTTCACTTTGATTCCACCCTTGTTTGTTGTATGTTCAGTGTACGCTCTGGTTGTATGGGTGGACGAAGGATTTGTTTTCACTTGATTTCATTCCTCGATTGTATGGGTGGCCGTTGGGACTGTAGGTAGATTATATTTACTCCTGTCTCTTTATAAAGCTTGTTATGGCTTCCGGTTCTTGGTGGATTAGCGTTGTTAGCCTGTTTAGGCTCTGATTATTGGACTTTGAGTATTGAGGGGCTAGTGAGTCCTATATTATTGAGACACTATTGAGTGATCTTCTGAGCATATTGTGGGTTCCTGGTTCTATTCTTTAGCATGATTTTGAGTGGTAACTCTTGGTTCTTATGGCTTAGTTATTCCATCTTAGGTTTGTACTTGTGAGGTTGACCTCCGTCTTTGCTTCTTGAATTTAAATTTGTAATATGATTTCCTTATGTATGTTGATCCTATCTTGAGTTGGTTAAACTGCTTTCCTTTTTTCCCTTTTATTTGAGGTTACTGGTATACCGCTATATTTCTAAACTCTCTTCTCCTTATACTATTGTTGCAAGGATTCCAGGTGCATTCTTCTTTCTTCCATCTGTGTTTCAATGATTGAATATCTATTGTATTGGAATTGTACGTTTATAACTCTTGGTTGACTATTCTCGGTGCTAGTTCCTTGTGCCTTCTCTATTATTTCGGTGACTGTTTTCTTACTATCTGCTATATTACTATTTTATATCTTATATGCGCTCAGTCGGTCGATAATGCCTACTGGGTACCCATTGCTTAGCAATTGGTGCTCATACTACACTTCTACATCTTTATGGTGCAGATATTAGTTGAGCTTTCGCCGTTGAATGAGTTGGAGACTCATGCAGCTTTTGAATCTTCGAGACTAGGGTGAGCTCCTGACGACCGGGGCTTGACCACATCTCATCTTTTGTACTGTTACTCTTTGTATATTCAAAGATATTTGTACTTATCCTTTGTTACTTTTAGCACTTATGTTCTATTAGAAGCTTCTGTACTATCAATACCAAGTCTTAGGGTTGGTGTAGTTTTCATTTTGTATATATATCCAAGTTATTGCTTACACTTTGTCTATCTTTATATTTAGCTTCTATTTATTTCTGCTTTTTATGCGTATTGGTTAAGTAGTAGCCCATTACTAATCATTCCGTACTACGGGAATTGGTTCGCCTACTGAGGAGATTGTAGGTGCCATCATGACCTAAGAAATTGGGTCATGACAGCTTTGTATCAGAGCTCTAGGTTCACCGTGTCGTGATACAGAAGCAAGTATCTATGTAGAGTCTCATAGATTGGTACGATGACATCCGTATCCTATCTGCAGGAGGCTACAGGGCATTGTTAGGAAAAGTTTCATCTTCTTGGCTCTTTATTGTGCATTCCTGGCTCTATTAACTTCTAAACTTAGGTTGTTTCATTCCTTCTCAGATACCTAAGATGAGTTTGACAGTGGTTGGTGTCGAGGCTTTTGTTCCTGTTGCTTCAGTGCTTCTGTCAGTGCCAAGACTTCGTAGTGAGATTTTACCACATCAGATAGGGGATGTAGGGCCAGGCCAGCCTCTTATTGGATTTATAGCTACACCAGTTCTTCGGGACATTGTGGCTAGGACTCTTAGTTCTACGGTGGGTGTTTCAGTACCCAATTCTTTAGGCGGTGCCTCAGTTAGGGTTGAGCTTCCAGTTCTCCAGCAGGGTTATATGTCGGTGTTGGAATATAAGGCGAGATTTCACAAGATGGTTAGGCATACTGCTAGGACTGTTCCATCAGAGTTTGATAGGGTTCAAACTTTGTTGAAGGTTTGATTTCACCACTTCGTTTGGCGACTGCACATTTGGTTACAGTTGGGACTACCTATCTTCAGGTAGTGGATCATGCTTGGGCTATTGAGGGTTTATGTCATGAGGCTTATGGAGGTAGTGCTAAGAAACGTCATCGCCAGGATAGTTTCTGAGGTTCTCAGACTCAAGGTAGGGGATTCTCCACAATAGAAAGGTTCCATTGCTTCTTATCTACTAGGCTAGTTTCAATTGCTCCGCAGGTTTAAGAGGGTGGTGTTACAGGACATGTTGAGCTTAGCGGACATAGTATGAGTTAAATCACTTGAGGTTTGCTTTCAATTTGTTTAGGTCGTAGCGGCCGATCAAGTTCAGTGTGATCTCATCTCCCGTATATACGTAGTGGGATTTGCTTTCAGTGTGGTGTGTGTGGGAACTTTGCTAGGGATTGTCCCATTATTCCATCTTCCAGTCTACAGGGTTAGCAGGTGTTATCTTCCAGGGCTTCAGTGTCACCGGCTATAGGTAGAGTGCAGGGTATTCGGGGTGGTCCCCAGATGGTTAGAAGTGGCTTTTGTTCCAGTGGTTCAGGTAAAGGTTGTTATCAGTGTGGTGAGCGTAGGCACTTTGCTTGAGATTGCCCCACGATTGTGTATCCTGGTCAGCCTAATTGTTATGATTGTTGAGAGATTGGTCACCTTTATTGAGCTTGTCACTGACAAGGGATGGTTGATCCTTCAGCTTTGACTACTCAGTCCACAGTTAGACCCCGTTATTCCGATACCCCTCTTGGTGGGCCCGAGGTAGAGGTTCCTGATATTGCTACTCCAGGTAAGGCTTTTGTTACCTTCGGCTTGTGATAGTCTTGTCCGCGTGGCGATTCTTTCCCATCTCTCATTTATTTGTTGATATGCCTACCTGCTACTTGCTTAGTTGTTTGGCTACTTGAATTATAGTATCTATGTGTGTCTTTTCCTGGTAGTTTATTCCTTAGTAGTGGATGGGGGTGAGTTATCCTTAATAGGTGTTTACCCAGAGTTGTAGCTCGTGGGTAGTTCTTGTTAGTCTCTTTTCTGGTTGGGTTTGTTTCCATTTCTGTTGTGGCTCTAGACTTGTGTTGAGTCTTCCTTGTTGAGTGGTCCTAGATGGTTGTTGCCTAGGCTGTTGTCTAGCGTTTGCTATAAGCCTTTATGTTGGTTTGGTGTTATCGGTGGTTGTGTCGGGGTTTGAGCTTCTGTCTTAAAGTTGAGAGGTGTCGTTTATGCTAAGGTGCATTGATTGGTTTGATTTTCTTGAGTGTTTAGAGTCAACCTCTTTGTTTGGTTGGTTTAGGAGGTTGGCAGGTATGTGGGTTTTTCCCATAGTCCCCTTCAGTTTCTTGCCCGGTTGGGTTGGTTTGTTATTTTCCCTAGTTCTAGTTAGATTGGATTTCGATCATCGTTCCCTAGATGAGCTCTTGATGTATGCATTGTGATTGAGTTTTTGACTATGGAATTGTGGCTAAGTGTTGCCAATAAGAGTTGTAGGAGCTAAGGGAACAGCCCCAGAGTCTTCTGAGAAAGAATTTATGAAATTAGTGTATCCTTGGAAATGGTTTCGTTTGGTTTGCAAAGGAGGGTGATGACTCCTTGTGTTTATGTATGTGTTCTAGTAGCTGACTGAGGTGGCGACTGAGAGTTTCTTTGGTTTGTGGGTTGTGACTTGGTTCAACCAACTACATATTGTAGTGGTTTTCCTTCGATTGGTGTGAGATTTCAGTCGCAACTGTAATTTTGGCAACTTGCATATTCAGGCCTAGTTGACTTCAGTTCCTAAGGGTTCACTGGCAGCATATGGGTTCGACAGAGGCTCTGGTTGGCAATTTCAAGGTTGGGTTTCAGAATCATGGGCTAGCAAACTACTCTGGATGGTTCATGGTTGGTTCTTTTGGTTGCAACTTCTTGGGTTGGAAGGCATTGAGTTAGGACAACTTAGCTTACCTATTTTCAGTTATAGAGTGACAATTGGCCTTGGACACCTAGTCCTTGGCTAACCCTTGAGTTAGGTTGGACATTTCAGATATCAGTGGTGTTCTAATTAGTACGAGGTTCCTTCTACCATGGTTGGATAGACTCAGCGGTGTACGTTCGAGAATCAGTAGTGGTGTATGCTATATGTGATCAGGTTGTGTGAGTTGAGGCTAGCGAGGCTATTTTAAGTTCTAATGGTACTGTGAGATTGATCGTCGTCTTCGTTATCGAGAATTTAAAATGCTTGTTTAGTTGGGTCTTCAAGGGTTGTCTTTTGTATGAGGTTCCAGTGTTGGTTAGACTCTGCCAATATGTACTAAAAGTTTGGTATGTGGTATGCTTCAGGATGGTTGGGTTGTGTGCTAATACAGTAGGGCGGTTAATTCAAGCCAAAAGGGTGAGTTGAAGGTATATGCAGAAATTCTACAACTAAATGGTGACCTTGAAATCCCAGGCACCTTTTTCCTTTGCCTTTGGGATGTTCTGTCTTGATATTCGTGGCATGGTGGACTTTTTCCTGAGGTGATATTAGTAAGGTGATTTCAAATACAAATGGTGTTGAGTATTCGAAGTAGCGGTAGTACTTCTTAGAGTTTGGAGTTTAGCTGATGATTACGGACTTCGTGGTAGGCTTACCACCCTCCTTGCAGGGTCTTAGTTTGGTTGTGATTTGGGTTTGTTGGGAAGGTTGCCCTGGTTCATTCTCTTCCAATTGATTCAGACTTGGCGCGGTTCAACAAGGTCAATTTTGTTTTACAGTTTGGAAGTTTCTCCGTCAACACGGGGTGTTTATTCATGCCTTTCCTAACCCCAGTGTGCAAACTTCAATTGGGTTCAGTTATTGGGTTTGATGTTAGCAAAGTGTTCGTTCATTGGTTGATGGTCAATCGGGGAAGGTAACTCCAGTTTTCGACGATATGCTTTGGATTGTTATCTTGGATGGCAAAGGCTAGTAGGCTATAGCTTGGTTTGGAATGGGTTTGAATAAAAAGGGTGAATTCATCTGTGGTAGAGTATAAGCAGGAACTATGGATCTCCGGTGTGTCAGTTGATGTTTCAAGAGTGGCTCGAGTGTTCGACTTACATTAAGTCTCATGATTATGGTACAAAAAGATTCGGTTCAGAATAAAAGGGTTTTGCGGATCAGCGAGTTCATGAGGTAGAGTTTTGGTTGTTGGCTTTTCTGGCAAACTTGGTTGTGGTTTTGAGGATTCGAGTCATGTGTGTTGATCTCCTTGGTTCTTTGGTTCTGGTATTGTGTCGGTGTTTTCTGGTTGAGATTTTCGAGGTTCAGTTTGGGTTGGAAGACCTTTAAAGTTTGGAGTTTAAGTTTGGAATCTAGCGTGGCTAGTAAAAAGTTAAGGCTTGGTTGCTTTTCATGGTTTCGTTCTATTGGGTGTCATCCGTTCGAGGAGGCTACTCGGGTTGTCTGAGAGAGTGGTGTGGGATTTGTATCCGCTGTTCTTAGATCTCTAGTCTTTCCTTCTTTCCTGACTTTCGAGGATGAAAGTCTTTTTAGTAGTAGATGATGTAATGACCCTTCCGGCCATTTACGCATTCTAGCCTTTCTTGTACTGTTAGAGCTTTCCTGTAGCAGCCCCAAGTTACTTATGGCTTGTTGTGATTGGTAGTTTGGTGCTCGGGCCATTTGTTTAGTCTTTTTGGCCGTTCCTTATTTTAGAGCTTTAGACTTTGAAATCGTTGACTTTAGTCAAAATTCTTGGTAAACATGCTCGGAATTGAATTTCGATAGTTTTGTTAGCTCTGAAGCATGCACTTTGTTTTAGGAGGACCTTTTGTCGAGATTCGGGAGCTATTCATCTTGAAATTCTCTCTCGTTCTATGTTTTCAGGCCAGTTGGGCTTTTTTGGTTGAAATTATTCCATCCTTTTATGGGTATCGTTAGTCTCGTATTAATGTGTAGATTATTTTGTTGATAATGTTTTTGCAAATTTGAGCTTTCCAGAGCAGTTTGAGCCTAGACAACGTCGTTCCCACTGCTAGTCATCGGATGACAGGTAGGTTATGGCTTTCCCTACCTAGACTCTGCGTATATAGGCTATAAGTGCGTTAATTAGTATCCTTGGGAGGGGTTTTTAGGTTGCTACCCCAGACCTTGCCCGTCTTTCTGTCTGTTTATTTCCTATGTTGATTGTAGTATCCGTGTAGTATTGTATATTACCCTCGCGGTCCTTTGTGGCCTTGCATCGACACTGGAACATAGATGGTGGGTTATTTGAGAATGTCCGCGAGTCCCGGACATAGATATATACTTTTAGGCTGGTTATTATCTGTTGTAGAGCTGTTGAGCATGTGCAGGGCCGATAGGAAATATTTGTGAGCCATTTTGGGCTACTCTATTATTTGCGAGCATATCATACATGAAATGATTTTCCCTGCATGTTTTACTACTAATTTGACTTTGGGCCTACTATAATTGATTTTCTAAACTTTGCATGGCCCCGAGGGCCCGTTTTTGGTACATGACTTTAAAAGGGTTTTTAAACAAACTTTTATGAAACCTCTTTGAGTAGAGGGGATATTACGATGATTTGATTACTGGTCTTCATTCTGATACTAGGCTCGGCCGGGCTGTAGCACTAAATATTATTTTCTATGGTTTTATACCTGGATACAAGCTGGGCACCCTATTTAGGGATTTTGACACCTGATTTCTGTTTTAGACCCAGATACGCTCCGGGCACCCTTGATGGAGGTTATTGAGATTACTACTGATTTAGACTCAGATTGAATCTGAGCACATACAACGAGATCCCAACTGTTGAGATATATTGAGTTTCGTGTTAGTATATGGTCTACGAGTAGAACTCCATGGACCCTACCATTCTGGAACAAGTGCAACGGGCCAACGTTGACCGGAGAAAGAGGTGTACGGTAGAGTAGAGGTACTCGAGAGAATTCCTTCCATGGATCCTGCCTCTATTGGACCTTTGAGGCACCGAAGGGGGTGACATACGACACTGCAATCACACTTGGTTACAGATTCATCATATCACATCATCCTGCATATTTCACTCAGATTCGACCCTTGTTTGCTGTGTGTTCAGTGTACGCTCAAGTTGTATGGGCGCCCAAAGGGTTATTTTCACTTGATTTCATTCCTCGATTGTATGGGTGGCCGTTGGGACTGTAGGTAGATTATATTTACTCCTTTCTCTTTATAAATCTTGTTATGGTTTCCAGTTCTTGGTGGATTAGCGGTTGTTAGCCTGTTGAGGCTCCAATTATTGGACTTTGAGTATTGATGGACTAGTGAGTCCTATATTATTGAGGCACTATTGAGTGATCTTCTGAGTGGATTATGGGTTACTGGTTCTATTGTTTAGCATGATTTTGAGTGGTAACTCTTGGTTTTTGTGGCTTAGTTATTCCATCTCAGGATTGTACTTGTGAGGTTGACCTCCGTCTTTGCTTCTTGAATTTGAATTTGTAATATGATTTCCTTATGTATGTTGATCCTATCTTGAGTTGGTTAAACTGCTTTCCTTGTTTCCCTTTTATTTGAGGTTACCGATATACCGCCATGTTTCTAAACTCTCTCCTCCTTATACCATTGTTGCAAGGATTCCAGGTGTGTTCTTTTTTCTTTCATTTGTGTTTCTGTGATTATATATCTATTGTACTACCATTGTATGCTTATAACTCTTGGTTGACTATTCTCCGTGCTATTTCCTTGTGCCTTCTCTATTATTTGGGTGGTTGTTTTCTTGCTATCTACTATATTACTGTTTATATATCTTATATGCACTCAGTCGATCGATGATGCCTATTGGGTACCCATTGCTTAGAAATTGGTGCTCATACTACACTTCTGCATCTTTCTGGTGAAGATATTAGTTGAGCTTTCGCCATTGATTGAGTTGGAGACTCATGCATCTTTTAGATCTTCGAGACTAGGGTGAGCGCCTGACGACCGGGGCTTGACCACATCTCATCTTTTGAACTGTTACTCTTTGTATATTCGGAGACAGTTGTACTTATCTTTTGTTACTTTTAACACTTGTATTCTATTGGAAGCTTTTGTACTATCGATACCAAGTCTTAGGGTTGGTGTAGTTTTCATTTTGTATATATATCCAGGTTGTTGCTTCCGCTTTGTCTATCTTTATATTCTGCTTTCGCTTATTTCTTCTTTTTGTGCGTATTGGTTAGGTAGTAGCTCATTACTAATCGTTTCGAGCTACAGGAATTGGTTCACCTACTGGGGGATTGTAGGTGCCATCATGACCTTGAAAAATCGGGTTGTGATATATATATATATATATATATATATATATATATATATATATATATATTTTAATGACCCTTCTGGTCATTTACATATTTTCGCCTTTCTTGTACTGTTAGGGCTTGTCTGTAGTGGCCCTAAGTTATTTATGGTTTGCTGGGATCGGTAGTTCAGTGCCCGGGCCATTTGTTTGGTCTTTTTGGCCGTTCCTTGTTTTAGAGCTTTAAACTTTTGAAATTGTTGACTTCAGTCAACATTATTGGTGAACGTGCTCGAAATTGAATTCTGACAGTTTCATTAGCTCCGAAGCGTGGACTTTGGTCTAGTGGGGCCTTTGGTCTGGATCTGGGAGATTTTCAGCTTGGAATTCTCTCTCATTCTGTGTTTTCAGGCCAGTTGGGCTTGTTTGGTTGAATTTTATTAACATCTGGAGAAAACGACCTCAGATGGAAATTTTGGCAGCGCTTCTAGCTCTGGAGTGCCGAGTTTGTGTAAGTAGTTGGTTGGTTCGAGTCCCGGGTGGTCTGGGCTTATTTTGGGTATTTGGTTGGCGTTAGTTAGTTTTGACTTCGGTCAACATTCCTCCGAGATGACCTCGTATGGAAGTTTCATCGATTTTGTTGAGTCTAAAATATCACTTCCACTCTAGTAGCTTATTTGGTTTTTGAGTATCGAGTTCCGATTGTGCCCGAAGTGCCCCGTTGAGTTTTTCAAAAGTTTCAGATTTCGTTGTTGCAGGTGCAGGCCTCAGGCCTTAATCACAATCTCGATTCCTTTTCCTCGCGATCACGATGAAGCACCTGGTTCCTTGCTCTTTGCGATCACGATGTGCTTTGTCACTACTGCGATGAAGCTTTCTCCCCGTTGTTCTTCACGACTGCGTGGATAGTCCTCACGATCGCGATGGTCTAGCCAACGTGGTCCTCGCGACCACGAGAGGTCCCTTCGCGATCGCGATGAAGGACCCTGGGCAGTATATAAGTCCCCAACTTCATCTTCTTCACTCTAAAAAACAATTTCTCCATTGATAATGGATCCAATCTCATCTAAGCACTATTTTGGCTCAATTCTTGGTGTAGGGGTGCAAATTTCTTGGCCTTGATCGTTCCTCCATCATTATTGGTGAGTTCTATCCGCTTAAATCCATTAAATTCATCCCCTTTGATTCTTAATTTGTTCTTGAGGTGGCTGGCTATTTTGAGCCATTTCTCCTGGTTAAATTTCTTTATACTCTGAGTATGCACATTTAGGATTGTGGTGATCATGGTGTGCTCTTCTATTTTTGGTTACGGGTTGCAGAGCCCACGGGCTCGCTGGTGACCCGAATTTTGACCCAGCTATTTCTATAGCATTATGGGTATCGTTAGTCTTGTATTGGCGTATAGATTATTGTATTGATATCGGTTTCATGATTTGGAGCTTCTCGAAGCAGTTAGAGCCTAGACGACAACTTCTCCGCAGCTACTCATCAGACGATAGGTAGTTTATGGCTTTCCCTACCTAGACTCTGCATATATAGGCTATAACTGCATTAATTAGTATCCTTCGGTGGATTGTTTTAGGTTGGTACCCCAGACCTTGCCCGTCTTTTCGGTTCATTTATTTCATACGTTGATTGTAGTATTCGTGTAGTATTGTATATTACCCTTATGGTCCTGTGTGGCCTTGTATTGACTCTGGAACATAGATGGTGGGTTATTTGGGAATGTCCGCGAGTCTCGGACATAGAGATATCCTTCTAGGCTGGTTATGACTGTTGTAGAACTGTTGAGCCTGTGCATTGCTGATAGGAAATATTTGTGAGCCATTTTTGTCTACTCTACTATTTGCGAGCATATCATACATGAAAAGGTTTTCCTTGCATGTTTTACTACTGATTTAACCTCGGGCCGACTGTAAATGGTTTTCTAAACTTGCATGGCCCCGGGGGCTCATTTTTGGTATAGATGATGATAAAACATGATTTGAATGATTTCACACTTGATTTCCTAGTGATACTAGGCTCGGCAGGGCAGAGCACAAGACTTGATTTCCTACTGATACTAGGCTCGGCTGGGTAGAGCGCTAGACCTGATTTCCTACTGATACTATGCTTTGTTGGGCAGAGCACTAGACTTGATTTTCTACTGATACTAGGCTCGGCTGGGCAGAGCACTAAACTTGATTTTTATTACTGATTTAGACCCACATACGCTCTGGGCACCCTTTGAGAGGGTTATTGAGACTTTTATCAATTATTTAGACCCGAATATACTTTGGGGACCCTTTGAGAGGGTCTTTTGAGATAACTACTACTATTTTAGACCTGGTTCAATTCTGAGAACGTACTTTGAGGTTCTGAATCTCTGAGATTTTGCGTTCATTACTGTATGTAGTCAGAGACCTCCATGGGCCCTTTGTTCCAGGACCTGAACAAAGGGCCGAGCATGCCAGAGGAGAGGTATATGGCAGAGGATGAGGTATAGAGAGAACGTCCCACCATGGGTCCTCCTGCCAGAGTACCAGATGAGGTGCATACAGAATTACTATTACTGGTTCCATCGTTGTCATTATCATGCATATCACACTCGGATTCCACCCTTGTTTGATGTGTGTTCAGTGTACGCTCCAGTTGTATGGGTGGACAGAGGGTTTGTTTTCACTTGATTGCGTTCCTCGGTTGTATGGGAGGCCGTTGGTACTGTAGGTAGATTATATTACTCCTATCATTTCATAGAGCTAGTTATGGTCCTTGGTTCTTGAGAATTGGTAAGTTTTTACCCTGTTGAGGCTCTGAGTTTGGGTTTGAGTATTGAGGGGCTAGTGAGTCCTATATCTTTGAGTCTTCTTTGTTTGTCCTCCTGAGAAGTTGTGATTTATTGGACGTTGTTCCTTATCTTGATTCTGAGTAGAACTCTTGGTTCTGGTGGTTTAGTTATTCCATTATAGATTGCAAATTGTGAGATGGATCCTGGTGCTTGCTTATCTTGAGAGTTGGTGTTTTAGTATGCTTTTGTTACTTTTATGGCTTCTAGTTGATTATGTTGGGTTTCTTTCCTTCTTTCCTTCTTACTTGAGGTTATCGGTATACTGCCATGTTCCTGATTGTCTCTCTCTTTATTTATACTATTGTTGCAATGATCCCAGGTGCGTCCTTCTTACTTACACCTGTGTTTCTGTGTTATGTATATCTTATGTGCTCGCATTATATGCTTATAACTCTTGGTTGTCTATTCTCCGTGCTAGTTACTTGTGCTTTCTCTATTGCTGCGATGACTACGTTCTTGCTATCTGCTACTTACTATTTTTTATATCTTATATGTGCTCAGTCGTCCGATGATGCCTACTGAGTACTCGTTGTCTTGGTGCTCATATTACACTTCTGCATCTTTCTGGTGCAGATATTAGTTGAGCTTTCATTGTTGATTGTGTTGGAGACTCGTACAGCTTTTGGGAGGTTAGATACTAGAGTGAGTGCCTGACGGTCGGGGCGTTTCTATATCTCATCTGTTGTACTGTTACTCTTGTATATTCAAATACAGTTGTACTTATCTTTTATTGCTTCTAGCACTTGTATTATACTAGAAGCTTATGTACTATCGATACCAAGTCTTGTGGTTGGTGTAGTTTCATTATGTATATATTCAGGTTTTGCTTCTGCTTTGTCTATCTTTATGTTCTACTTTCGCTTATCTATGTTTATTATGCGTATTGGTTAGATGGTAGCCCATTACTAATCATTCCGGGCTACGGGAATTGGTTTGCCTACTGGAGGGGTTGTAGGTGCCATCATGACCTAAGAAATTGGGTCATGACAGCTTGGTATCTGAGCTCTAGGTTCACCGGTGTCATGGTACAGAAGCAAGTGTCTAAGTAGAGTCTCGTGGATCGATACAATAATGTCCGTATTCTATCTGCGGGAGGCTACAGGGCATTGTTAGGAAAGGTTCCATCTTCTTATCTCCTTATCATGCGTTCCTGGCTTTATTGACTTCTAAAAACTTTGGTTGTTTCATTCCTTCTCAGATGCCTAAGACGACTTCGACAGCGGGTGATGTTGAGGCTTCTGTGCATGTTGGTTCAGTGCTTTTGTCAGCGCCAAGGCTTCAAAGTGAGAGTTTATCGCACCAGATAGGAGGTGTGGGGTCAGCCCAGCCTTCGATTAGATTTATTGCGACTCCAGTTCTTCAGGGCACCGTGGCTAGAACTCTGAGTCCTCTGGTGGGTGTTTTAGTACCCGATTCTATGAGTAGTGCTTCAGCGAGAATTCAGCTTCTAGTTCTCCAGCAGGGTTGTATGTCGGTGTTGGACTATGACGCGAGGTTTCATGAGATGGTTAGGAGTACTGCTAGGACTGTGCCTTTAAAGTTTGATAGGGTTCAGAGCTTTATTGGAGGTTTGATCTCATCGCTCCATCTGGCAATCGAGCATATGGTTACAGTTGGGATGACCTTCCTACAGGTAGTGGATCATGCTTGGGCTATCGAGGGTTTATACCGTAAGTGTTATGGAGGTAGTGCTAAGAAACGTCATCGCCAGGACATGTCCTGAGGTTCTCAGACTCGAGGTAGTGAATTCTCCACCAGAGATAGGTTCCATTACTTCTTATCTACCCGGCCAGTTTGAATTACTCCAAAGGTTTCAGAAGGTGTTTGTACAGGACATGTTGAGCAGAGTAGGCAGGGTACAGATCAGATTCTTTGAGATTTGCCTTCAGGTTGTGTAGGCCATAGTGGCCGATCAGGTTCAGTGAGGTCATCTCACCCGACTTCTTTTCGCGGGTTTTTCTTTCAGTGCAGTGATTATGGCCACTTTATCAGGGATTACCCCTCGATCGCGCATTCCAATCGGCATAGTTGTTATAATTGTGGGGTGGTAGGCCACTATTTTAGAGTTTGTCCCCGGTAAGGTATTGTTGAGCCTTCAACTTTGACTACTCTAACCAGTGTTAGACCCTGTCAGCCCGATGCCCCTCTTGGTGGGTCCGTGATAGAGGTTCCTAATATCGTTGCTCCAGGTTAGGTTTTTGCTACGTTCGGCTTTTGATAGTCCTTCTCGCATTGCGATTCTATCACTTCTGTCATTTATTTGCTTATATGCTTACCTGATACTTGTTTAGTTGATTGGCTACTTGAATTGTAGTATCTATGTGTTGTTTTCTTGGTAGTTTATTTCTTAGTAGTGGATGGGGTGAGTTAGCCTTGTGAGGTGTTTACCCGGAGTTGTAGCTCATGGGTAGTTCTTGTTAGTCTGCTTCTGGTTGGGTTTATTCATGTTTCATTGTGGCTCTAGACTTGTGTTGAGTCTTTCCTTTTTGAGCGGTCCTAGATGGTTGATGCCTAGGCTATTTTCTAGCATTGCTAGAAGTCCTTGTATTGGTTTGGTGTTACCGGTGGTTGTGACAGAGTTTGAGCCTTGTCTTAAGTTGTGAGGTGTTGGTTATGCTAGCGTGTATAGATTGGTTTTGTTTTTTGAGTGATTATAATCGACCCTATTTATTTGGTTGGTTTAGGAGGTTGGCAGGTATGTGGGTTGTTCCCATAGTCTCCCTCAGTTTTTTGATCGGTTGGGTTGTCTTATCGTTTCCCCAGTTTCAGTTGGAATGAATTTCTACCGTAGTTCTCTGGTTGAGCCTTTGATTGTGGTATTGTGATTGATTTTGGCTTTAGCATTTTTGGCTAAGTGTTGACCATAGCCTCGTGGTTGAGATGTATTTGTAGCATTCTGGGTGAGTCGGGCATCCGGCCCATTCTTCTCATGCCTTGTGAAGTTTTGACAATGTAAGTTTGGGAGCTAAGGGAATGTTCCAGGTTCTTATTTTAGAAAGGATTTGTAAGGTTCAGTATATGCCAAGGAAGGGTTTTGTTTAGTTGAAAAAAGAGGGAGATGACTCCTTGTTTGTGCTTGTGTGTTCTAGTAGCTGACTGAGGTAACGACTGAGAGATTGTTTTGGGTTGTGGGTTAGCGACTTGGTTCGACCGACTACAGATTGCAGTGGTTTTCCTTTAATTGGTTTGAGATTTTAGTAGCAACTGTGATTTTGGCAACTCTCATATTCAAGCCTAGTTGGCTTGGGTTCCTAAGGGTTCATTGGCAGCATATGGGTTCGACAGAGGCGGTGGTTAGTAAATCAGGATTGGGATTCAAAAAGCATGTGCTAGCAAACTACTCCAGATGGTTCGTGGTTGGTTCTTCCAGTTGAAACTTCTTGGGTTGGAAGGCATCGAGTTCAGACAACATAGCTTACCTATTTTTCGTAATGGGGTGACAGTTCGCCTTGGACGCCTAGTCCTGGGCTAACCTTTGAGTTAGGATGGACATTCCAGATTTCGGCGGTGTTCTAGATAGTACGAGGTTCCTTCTACCATGGTTAGACAGACTCAGTGGTGTGAGTTTGAGATTCAGCAGTGGTGTATGCTATATATGATCAGGTTGTGCGGGTTGAGGCTAGCGATGCTATTTTAAGTTCTAATGGTAATTTGATATTGATCATCGTCTTCATTACTGAAAGCTTGAAATGCTTGTTTAGTTGGGTATTCAAGGGTAGTCTTTTATATGAGGTTCCAGTGTTGGTTAGACTCGGCCAGTATGGACTAGAAGTCTGGTATGATACATGCTTTGAAATGGTTAGTTGTATGCAGATGCAGTAGAGCGGTTGATTCGAGCGAAAGAGGTTAGTTGAAGGTACATGCAAAAAAACAATCTATAGCTTGATGGAGACTTTGAACCCTAGGCACTTCTTTTTTCGTTTGCCTTCGGGGTGTTTTGACTTGATATTCGTAGCATGATAGACTTTCTCCGGAGGTGAAATTAGTAAGGCAATTTAAAAACCGAATAGCGTCTGAGTATTGGGAGGAGCAGCAGTACTTCATAGAGTTTGGAGCTTAGTAATGGTTACAGACTTTGTGGTAGGCTTGCCACACTCCTTGCAGGGTCTTGGTTTTGGTTTGGATCAGTTGGGCAGGTTGCCCTAGTTCATTCGCTTCCAGTTGATTTAGACTTGGCACGGTTCAACGGGGTTGGCTTTGCTCTACAATTTGGAAGTTCTCTATCAACACAAGGTATTCATATATGCCTTTCCTAACTTTGGTGTACGGACTTCAGTCGGGTTCAGATGGTTGGTTCAGTTGGGTTCATTTATCGAGTTTGATGTTAGCAAAACTGTTCGCCCGTTGGTTGATGGTCAGTCAGGATAGGTAACTCCAGTTTTCGATGATATGCTACAGGTTGTTATCTTGGATGGCAAAGGCTAGTAGACTATAAAAATGGCTTGAAAAAAGTTTGAGCAAAAAGAGTTGATTCGTTTATAGTAGAGTATAAGTGGGAACTATGGATCCCCAGTGTGTGAGTTTATGCTTCGAGGATGGTTTGGGTGTTCGACTTGTATATGAAGCTTCTGGTTTATGGTGCAAATGGATTCGGTTCAAAATAAAAGGGTTTTGCGGATCAGTGGGTTCATGAGTTAGAGTTTTGGTAGTTGGCTTTTCTGGTGAACTTAGTTGAGGTTTGGGAGATCCAAGTTCGGTGTGTTGATCACCTTGCTTCTCTGGTTTTGGTGTTGTATCGGTGCTTCCAGTTGATATTCTCGAGGTTCAGTTTGGGTCAGTAGATCTTTAGAGTTTTGGAGTTGAGTTTAGAATCTAGCTTGGCTAGTAATGAGTTTTAGGCTTGGTTGCGTTCGTTGGTTCTGTTGGGTGTCGTCCAGTCAACGAGGCTACCCGAGTTGTCCGAGAGAGTAGTGCGGGCTTTGTATCCATTGTTCTTTTAATCTCTAGTCTTTCCTTCTTTCCTGACTTTTGGGGACGAAAGTCTTTTTAGTACTGGATGATGTAATGACCCTTCCGGTCATTTATTCATTTTCACCTTTCTTGTACTGTTAGAGCTTGACTGTAGCGGCCCCAAGTCATTTATGGCGTGCTAGGACCAGTAGTTTGGTGCCCGGGGCCATTTGTTTGGTCTTTTTGGCCGTTCCTTGTTTTAGAGCTTTAAGCTTTTGAAATCATTGAGTTTAGTCAACATTCTTGGTGAACATGCTTGGAATTGAATTCTGACAGTTCTATTAGCTCCGGAGCATGGACTTTGATCAAGTGGGACCTATGGTCGGGATCCAGGAGCTTTTCAGCTTGGAATTCTCTCTCATTTTGTGTTTTCAGGTCAGTTGGGCTTGTTTGGTTGACTTTGGTCAATATTCAAGAAGACGACCTCGGATGGAAATTCCGTCAGCGTTGTTAGCTCCACAATGCCGAGTTTGTGTTAGGTAGTTGGTTGGTTTGGGTGCCGGGTGGTCCGGGCTCATTTTAGGTGTTTGGTTGGCGTTAGTTAGTGTTGAATTTGGTCAACATTCTGCCGAGATGACCTCATATGGAAGTTTCATTGATTCCATTGAGTCAGGAACGTCGTTTCCACTCTAGTAGCATATTTGGTTTTTGAGTATCAGGTTCCGATTGTGCTCAGAGTGCCCCATTGAGTTTTTCAAAAGTTGCAGATTTTGTTGTTGCAGGTGCAGGCCTCAGGCCTTAATCGCGATCTTGATCCCTTTTCCTTGCGATCGCGATGAAGCGCCTGGTTTCTTGCTCTTCGCGATCGCTATGTCCCTTGTCGCAACTGTGATGAAGCTTTCTCCCCATTGTTCTTCGCGACCGCGTGGCTAGTCCTCGCGATCACGATGGTCTAGCCAGCATGGTTCTCGTGACCGCGAGAGGTCCTTTCGCGATCGCGATGAAGGACCGTTGGGCAGTATATAAGTTCCCAACTTCATCTTCTTCACTCTAAAAACTAATTTCTCCATTGATAATGGCTCCAAGCTCGTCTAAGCACTGCTTTGGATCAATTCTTGTTTTTGGGGTGCAAATTTCTTGGCCTTGATCGTTCCTCCATCATTATTGGTGAGTTCTATCTGCTTAAATCCATTAAATTCATCCCCTTTGATTCTTAATTTGTTCTTGAGATGGCTGGCTGTTTTGAGTCATTTCCCCTAGTTAAATTTCTTCATATTCTGAGCATGCACACTTAGGAGTGTGGTGATCATGGTGCGCTCTTCCATTTTTGGTTTTGGGTTATGAGACCCACGGGCCCGCCGGTGAATCAAATTTTGACCCAGCTATTTCTATAGCATTATGGGTATCGTTAGTCTTGTATTGACGTATATATTATTGTACTGATAGTGGTTTCATAATTTGGAGCTTCTCGGAGCATTTTGAGCGTGGACAACACCGTCCCCGCAGCTATTCGTCAGACGACAAGTAGGTTATGGCATTCCCTGCCTAGACTCTGCGTATATAGGCTACAACTGCATTAGTTAGTATCCTTGGGTGGGTAGTTTTAGGTTGGTACCCCAGACCTTGCCCGTCTTTTTGGTCCATTTATTTCATACATTGATTGTAGTATTCGTGTAGTATTGTATATTACCCTTATGGTCCTGTGTGGCCTTGTATTGACTCTGGAACATAGATGGTGAGTTATTTGGGAATATTCGCGAGTCCCGTACATAGAGATATCCTTCTAGGCTAGTTATGACTGTTGTAGAGCTGTTGAGCCTGTGCAGGGCTGATAGGAAATGTTTATGAGCCAATTTGGGATACTCTATTGTCTGCGAGCATATCATACATGAAAAGGTTTTCCCTGCATATTTTACTACTGATTTAACCTCGGGCTGACTGTATATGGTTTTCTAAACTTGCATGGCCTCGGGGGGCCATTTTCGGTATAGATGATGATAAAACAAGATTTGAATGATTTCACACTTGATTTCCTACAGATACTAGGCTCGGCTGGGCAAAGCACTACACTTGATTTCCTACTGATACTAGGCTCGGCTAGGCAGAGCACTAGACTTGATTTTCTACTGATACTACGCTCGTCTTGGCAGAGCACTAGACTTGATTTTCTATTGATACTAGGCTAGGCTGAGCAGAGTACTAGACTTGATTTTTATTACTGATTTAGACCCGGATACGCTCTAGGCACCCTTTGAGAGGGTTATTGAGACTTTTTATCATTGATTTAGACCCGAATATACTTCGAGCACCCTTTGAGAGGGTCTTTTGAGATTACTACTACTATTTTAGACCCGGTTCAATTCTATGCACATACTTAGAGGTTCTGATTCTCTGAGATTTTGCATTCGTTACTGTATGTAGTCAGGGACCTCCATGATCCCTCTGTTCCAGGACCTTGCGAAAGGGCCGAGCCTGCCAGAAGAGGGGTATACGGCATAGGATGAGGTATAGTGGGCACGTCCCACCATGGGTCCTCCTGCCGAAGTACCGGGGGAGGTGCATACAGAGTTACTATTACCGGTTCCATCATTATCATTATCATGCATATCACACTGAGATTACACCCTTGTTTGCTGTGTGTTTAGTGTACGCTCAGGTTGTATGGGCAGCTAGAGGGTTTGTTTTCACTTGATTGCATTCCTTGGCTGTATGGGCGGCCGTTGGGACTGTAGGTAGATTATATTACTCATATCATTTCATAGAGCTAGTTATGGTCCTTGGTTCTTGAGAATTGGTAAGTTTTTAGCCTGTTGAGGCTCCGAGTTTGGGTTTGAGTATTGAGGGGCTAGTGAGTCCTATATCTTTGAGGTTCCATCGTGTGTCCTCCTGAGCGGTTGTGATTTATCGAACGTTGTTCCTTATCTTGATTCTGAGTAGAACTTTTGGTTCTGGTGGTTTAGTTAATCCATTCTAGATTGCAAATTATGAGATGGATCCCAGTTCTTGCTTATCTTGAGAGTTGGTGTTTTAGTATGTTTCGTTACTTTTATGGCTTCTAGTTTATTATGTTGGGTTGCTTTCCTTCTTTCCCTTCTCACTTGAGGTTACCGGTATACTGTCATGCTCCTGATTGTCTCTCTCTTTATTTATACTATTGTTGCAAGGATCCCAGGTGCATTCTTCTTTCTTACACCTATGTTTCTGTGTTATGTATATCTTCTGTGCTAGCATTGTATGCTTATAACTCTTGGTTGTCTATTCTCCTTACTAGTTCCTTGTGCTTTCTCTATTTATTTGGTGACTACTTTCTTGCTATCTGCTACTTACTATTTTTATATCTTATATGCACTCAGTCGGCCGATGATGCCTACTGAGTGCACATTGTCTTGGTGCTTATACTACACTTCTTCATCTTTCTGGTGTAGATATTAGTTGAGCTTTCGTCGTTGACCACGTTGGAGACTCGTGCAGCTTTTGGGAGGTTTGAGACTAGGGTGAGTGCCTGACGATCGGGGCGTGTCTACATCTCATCTGTTGTACTATTACTCTAGTATATTTGGATACAGTTGTACTTATCTTTTGTTACTTCTAGAACTTGTATTCTATTAGAAGCTTTTGTACTATCAATACCAAGTCTTGGGTTTGGTGTAGTTTCATTATGTATATATTCAGGTTTTGCTTCCGCTTTTTCTATCCTTATGTTTTGCTTCCACTTATCTCTGTTTATTGTGTGTATCGGTTAGGTGGTAGCCCATTACTAATCGTTTCGGGCTACGGGAATTGATTCGCCTACTGGGGAGGATTGTAGGTGCCATTATGACCTGAAATATTAGGTTGTGACATATATATATATATATATATATATATATATATATATATATATATATATATATATATATATAGAGAGAGAGAGAGAGAGAGAGAAAGAGAGAGATAGAGAGAGAGAGAGAGATCTTTGTACTTCAATGCAGAATAATTATTTGATTTTGAAAAGGGCAAAAATGTCGTTCAACTTTTGATTGACTTTTTGGTAATTCAACTTTTCTTTTAGGGTCTTCCCACTTTTAGTATAGTATGATATGAGATATCTTCAAAATATTGCCGAAGTTTTTTCTTCACCCTTTCTTAGTCACTCTAAAGCACATGGCGAACTCCTTCACCATCTTTTTTGCTAGCAGAATCAAATATGTAGGTTCTCTTCTATGTCTTTTCCAAGGGCGGAGCTAGGGTGGCGGAAGGGATCTCATTTGAATTCATTCACAGGAAAATTATATTGATATATAAAGTCAATTTATAATATTTTAGTGCATAGAAAAATGAGAAAAGTGACAAAAATACCCTTATTAGTTACTTTTGCCCTTTGTTATACTTTAGGGTCAAATATACCCTTACTGTTAATAAAGTATTCAAGATTACGCCTATCTTTAACAATTCTCCTATGTGGCAATGGACCCAACTATTAAGATGTCAAAGTGGTAGCCACGTGTGTATTGCCATTTATTTTGTTATTAATTACAAAAATATTTTTTAAAAACTTTTTAAAGTCTCCTCCACTCGCTATGCCCTCCATTACTGCGAATAGCAATTTTTTAGTTGGCCCTCATTTTCATCTCAATTCAAATGAAGGAATGAGAATAGATTTGGTTAACTTTCTCCTCTACGAGCTCTTCCAAACAAAGTGTACTAAAAACCTCAAGATTCAAAAGAAGAAAAGTAACCCAGAAAGTTTTTAATGAATCTAATCACACAAATGACCACTTAGGACTTAGAAACTGAAAAAGACAGAAAGAGAAAAAAAATCCAAATTAAAACTTTTAATATAGAAGAAACAGAGAAAGAATGCAAAATGCCTTGAAGAAATTGGACTTCTCGATAAGAGGCTATTTATTTTTATTTTGTAATAGATCTCTATTTTATAGAGCTACTCAATAATTTCCAAGCCTCTAAAACTTTTCATCACATGCCCACTGAATAAATTATCTTTGGTCTTCTTTGAGTGATGGAGGCAAAAAGGGAACAGAGCAATACAGTGGTGGCACAAAAATATGAAAATTATAATAATATACATGTGGTTACCACTTTGGCATTTTAATAGTTGGGTCCACTGCCACATAAGAGCTCTGTTAAAGATAAGTGTAATTTTGAATACTTTAATAACGATAGGGGTATATTTGATCCTAAAGTATAACAAAGGACAAAAGTAACTAATAAATGAAAGTAGAGGGGTATTTTTGACCATTTTTCCCTAGAAAAAATATTGAACCACCTTGACACAATTAAAATGGGCAGTTCAGCGGTTAAGGAGGTTTAAACTTTTCTTGAAGTCACAGGTTCCATTTCGCGAGCAACATTTATCCTTTAGCCTTGGGGCATTTCTTCTTCTTCTTCTTTTTTTTAAAAAAATAGCTAAATGATGTCGTTCCCTTGCACTTTTTTTAACTCTTTGTTTTCTCAAAACGTGATGTATTGATAAATATTAGTTGACATTTGTGATTAAATTAAACGGAAAAGGGTCAAATATGCTTATGTACTGTTAGAAATAGTTTAAATATACCTTTTGTTAGACTTTTGGCTCAAATATACTCCTCTCATTATATTTTCAGTCCAAATATATCCCTCTCGTTATACTTTGACACAATTTTGCCCTTAATTTTAACAAAGGAACACGTAGCAAGCTCAAAATCAAATGGCCCACCTTCAATTTTAAATACCGATATTTTTAGAAATCCACCTGTTTAATCTATCCCCGATCCACTCCCTCCACTTTGAAAGGTTAAGCACAATCAAAAATCATTATTATGATGCGGCTTCGCTTCAATAATTCATGATTATACATTTTTAAAAAAGAGCTCAATCTGGAAGAAAAGAGAAATGGTCCCAATTGTCACAAAATACATAAGAAGAAGAGGAAAAGAAAAGAAAAGAGGAAAATTCAAGCGAAGGAAATAAGTCGGGAATGGATTAAACAGGTGAGTTTCTAAAGAAAATAGTTATTTAAAATTAGGGGTGGGTCATTTGATTATGAGCTTGTCACGCGTCCCTCCTTTAAAATTATGGGCAAATTTGTGCCAAGGTATAATAAGAGGGGTATATTTGGACTGAAAATATAACGAAAGGGGTATATTTAGAAAAAAAATTTAACAAAAGATATATTTAAACTATTTCTAATAGTACTTGACTAGGGATGACAATGAGACGGGACGCACATTGTAGTGCTTGCGAGGCAATGCGGGTTAGAGCTTTTGCAGGGGCGGGACGGGTATAAAATAATTTTTTTTAGGGAAAAGGGTCAAAAATACCCCTCTACTTTAGTTTATTAGTCAAGTTTTTCCTTCGTTATACTATCCGACCAAAATTACCCCTGTCGTTATGAAAGTATTCAAATATACCCCTATTTTGGATGGAATGCCCAAATTAAACAAAAATATCCAATTTCTCCTAAATAACTCATTCCCCGCTTTCAACCTGACCCACTAAAGGCTTTGAAAACCTGGGTGTGGAATTTTTAACATGGTTATTTTGTGATTGTTCATACAATTTGGCCATATTGTATGCATCCACCAAGGCTTGAGGGTTAGCCACTTTCACCATTGGACCTATCTCCTCTTTAAGCCCACCAATAAAGCAAGTGATGAAGTAAAGTTCATCAAAATGTGGCCAAACGACCTGAACTCTACACCTGAGATCTTCAAAACATTTTTGATAACTGGCCACATTGGCCTCTTGTTGGAATCGATTAAAAACAGTAACAACATCTAATGGCCCAGTACCATCATAATGCTCACAAATGTCTAAACAAAATTGGTCCCATGAAATTCTACCACCATGGTCTGTGGCGTAGGAATCAAATCAACTATCAAACTTATCCTTAACACTCATTGCCACGTATGTCATTTTTGCAACTTCGAGCACTTGATAATAATCAAAATAATACACACAACGTCTTATCCATCCCTTGACATTTGTTTCATCAATTTCTGGAAAATCCAACTTAGCTTTCAAAAATCGAAGGTTTTGGCAGGTTTGTCTGATTGGGAAAATGGTGCTGGAAGAGATTGGTCCATGAGAGGAGGTATTTGGGCTATGGTCAGAGGGGTTTTGTCTATGTAAATGGGCATGTGAGTTGGTTGGTTTAAAGGGTTTGGACCTAATGGTATGGTAGTCATATGAATTAGTAAATGGGTTGTTGGGTAGGTAGGAATTCAACCTAAAGTGGGCGTATAAGTTTCTGTAATAGAAAAAGGAATTTGAGGGCCAAAGGTGATAGGGTTGACTATATTGAACAGTGGATGGTTCATGTACGGTCCACCTGTTGTAAAAGTCTTAGAAGCATTCAGGGACACATGAAGCATGGGGTTTATAGATGTAGTTAGGTTATGAGAAAAATAAGGATTTATAGGAGCAAAGGAAAAAGTTTCAGACAAGTTAGGAACAGTGCCAATATGAGGAGCAAGGGAATTTGGAGAAGTTAAAACCAAACCTTGACTTACATTCAAGACATTTGGTGGCACTGTTGCCAACGAAGGTTGAATGGGTGCATTGCAGAAGATAACTTATAATAAGCTCCTGCCACAGAAGACTGGCCATATTCCACATATGGACAATCATGAAATGCTGCCATATAAGAACGCCCTACCACTCGTGATTTCTCTCATCACTGGATATCCTTAACCAGTGTTTTCATGTTCTCCATTCGTTTAGTCGACATCTCCATAAACATTTGAAGTTGTAGTTCCAATTTCGTAGCTCCACCATCTCCAACAGATTTAGCAGGCGGATCCACCATTAGATCAATACTTTGATACCAAATGTAGCGCCAAGCTACTGATTTTGATATGAGGGACTGAAAAGTAAGAACAAGAAAAGGAAATAGAAGAAAAATAGCAATCTTTGATATTCAATAATTGATTTCTGAATACAAGTAAATAACTAAATACTATAAATCTTTCTAGCTACAGTCGTCTAGCCTAACAAACTTGTACTAACTTGGACACTGTCTTTAATTGGGCATATAGCCATTTTTAAGAGAAATAAAGGATAAAATTGCAAAAGTGCCTCAACATAAAATAGAGCTGCTACTTACTTAGTTCATCCCACTATAATAGAAGTAACCCGGCCCAACTATGGATAACCCTAGTCAGATGACCCAAGTCACGATTGTAATCGTGACAGATTTGTTTAAAACCACTCCACTACCACACCCTCTCTTTTCATGAATTTTCCTAGAAAATACTCTATTTGTTCCTAAATAAGTTATTTTTTTTAGCTTAGACACACTCCTTAAGAAATTATTTATTACTAGAAATTAAAAAGTATTTTTACTAACTTGCCTTTAATAAATACTTTGGAAAGAATGTAACTCTTTAGTAGTTTCTTGGTTTTGTAAAACTTTCTTTATTTAAAGAATGGTAAAATTAGAAATATCATTAATGTCTTCTTGATTGTCTAAAATATCATTTATTTTGAATAAAATAAAAAGGCTAAACAACTACTCCCTCCATTCCTAAATAAATGATCATTTTGTCTTTTTATTTTATTCCTAAATAAGTGATCATTTAGGTTTTCAAGAATAAATTAATCATATTCTTTCAAATTTGCCCTTTTTACATAATTAAAAATCATTAATTAAAAAATATTACATTAAATGTACAATATTATTTAATTAGGGGTAAGATAGTAAAAATTTCTTTTATTTTTTAGGAGTGAGCAATTTCTTAAGGGGCTCAACCTAAAATAATCACTTATTTAGAAACGAAGGGAGTACTAAGGAATAGAGGAGTACTAATCCCATTTTTAAAGGAAAGGGGATAAATTCTTGGGACTCAAAAACTCTATTTTACGTTATCTTTAATTCACTTTGCTTATTGGTGAATTATGGGTGAGGAATCAAACGTAAGTAACTGCCAACGGACAATAATCAATATGATAATCAACTTTTTAAGCTATCACAACCAGTGTTTTAAAAGGCGAGGGCATGAGGTGAGGTATTTTACAAAGCAAGGGGTGAGGCGAAAGTTTCGAAACACGGGACGTAAGTCCCATGGAACTACAGGGCCTATATCTTATTACTTCAATTTTATAATTTTATTACTAACAAAATATGTAAAAGTAATATTTTTTCAATAATTCTGCAAATAAATTTAAATAAATCACCAATAATATAAAAAATAATATTATAATTATTATTTGAGAAAGGTAACAATTCAAAAAATGATAATATCCGAGATAATCTTTAAAATGAAATCATCATCCATCTTCATATCTACTATATATTTCTACCCTCAACTAATATTTGCACTGATTATTGTCTATGTATTTCAAAAGAGAAAGATAAAACAAAAGTAAGAGCACCGACAAAAATGGATAAAGTTGTCTGAGGAACATAAAAATCACTACAACATGAAAACATGATAGAATAAAGTATAAATATTATTACACCAATAATGAAATATTTGATTTATAGCAAAAATACTTTTAAAATAATAAAAATTAAAATTAACGCCCGGGACTTACGCTTTTGCACCCGGGACTTACGCTTTTGCGCCCGGAATTTACGCTCCAAATTATAGGGCTTACGCCTTATGGATCTGCACTTTTAATTTACGTTTCAGAGCATTTTTGGTACTCCTCGCCTCAAGACTCGCCCCGGAACTAGCCCCGAAAATATTTTTGAAAACACTGATCAGAACTAAACAATTAAGTGGATATTAGGGTTGAAAGATTCTCCTTGAATTAGGGTTGGGCATGGCCCCTCCCATTTGTGACTTTTGCTAATATCAATGATAAATGTACTATGATCAGTTTAATTAATGTTGACCTAATGATGTTTTGTTGAAGTTGTCTTTTAAGTGAATAAAAGTGAAGGCAAGTAGGTAAAATGGGTAACCGTTGTTCGAAAAGAAAAGGAGATGGTTACAGCGTACCAACTTGTCGCAAATTGAATGGGCCAGCTGAGCTCCAGAAAATCCCGTTGACATAAATGAGATAATTACGGTCCAAAACCTGTTGGTTGTTTTGTTTATCAAAATTGACTCAATATCTTAAATTTAGCAATTTTAATCAAATTTGTATATGCTTTGAAATATTATTATGAATTTTATATGGATAAGCAAATTTTTAAGTTATAATTACAACTATTTAGACTACAGGGTACTTACACTTAATTATAAAATCTATCAACACTTTACTAATTATAGAAAAATAATAGAAAAAATAAGACATAAATTTCCAAGTCCCTTTTTAGGCTCTAAATCTTTTCCATTTTCTCTCCTTTTCTCTTTCTCTCTCACCAAATGCACCCAAAGTTCTAACTCCATTAGAAGCTTCATAATCAGCTATTAAAAAGCTTCAAAACTTTAAATTTAAAATAAGTATTATTACAAACGATTGGAAATATCCTTTTGGAATTGATATGTCAATTTTGAGAGAGTTGAGTGAAGATTAGAGTTGATTTTAGTTTAAATTTCATATTGAAGCTCAAAGAGGAAGAAAAAAAATGTATTTTTTCCAGATCTCAATATATAAATAAATTATATGTATTTTGTATTTAGTGGTATGTTATTTGTATGTCCAATGTATTATTGGACACAAAGTAACATAAAATATATACAAACGACATACAAAAAATATAATAACATAACTCTATGCAAGTTATATGTTTTGACCGGGTTATATACTATAAAATTTTAGTATGAAAATCATATATAAGTTATATGTTTTGATTTAATTGTATATATTTTATTTAAAAAAATCTTGTTAGTATATGAAAATCTAAAAAATTGTGTAAAACAAGTAATAATTTGTGTGGTTATTTTATCTATGTTGTCTCTCTTTTCTCTTTAACGCGCGATGCCCCTTTGTTCTCTCTCGCTCTATCTCTTCCTTCTCTCTCATTTTTTTCTCCATCAAATCTCCTCCAAAAGTATTAAAATATCAACCAAAAGATTAAAACAACACTAGGATCAACCCCAAACTATAATTTGTGGTAACATCAATTTTGAGTTTTTTAGTTTTTTCAAGATTTTCAATGGTATTTCGATATCCTTCGACAAGTTGCTCCAAAATTAATGATAAAGCATGAATCAAACACTTTTATTGGTATTAAAATAAGCAAAAAATGCTTCCAAACCGTTTGTGAAAGTATTGAAATAATTGCTAGATTGGAATAGATACCACCTCAAATAGCATCCAAAAATCCATTTTGCTGCTGCTTCTGCTTCTTCTTCTTATGATTGATATTCTCTCTCTAACTAAATATCAACCAAATTAATTGTAGAAGCTTATATTTAAAAATCTGCTTATCACTATTTTACCTTGTTTTAAGTTTAAAATGCAAGTCATTGCTATGTGAAATTTGTTTTCAGATTTGCCATCCAAATGAGTCGTTGTAGTTTTTATAGGAGTCGCGAGATCTCTAGCAAATTTCATGCATTAGGATGTGAAAAAATTATATTCAATCCAGTGCTTGTTTCTTTTCAAATCTGTCAAATTTTGATGATTATACATTGTTATACAAAACAATTATAGTATATTTTAGAGAAGGGTTTAGTTTTTTTTGTTATCAAGTGATGTATATCAATTGTATAAATATTGTATATTTAGTGTACAATTAATATATATTTATGTTTAACATTGTATTTTGAGGTATTAAATAGAGTAAAGAATAAGAAAAAAAGTATCATACATGGAAAATAGGTGCGTACAATCGGATTTCCCTGAGAAGAGATCCAAATTGATCACTTCAATTTCATAGACCAAAACCTTGGACGTTGGGTGCAAAATTCACATCGCTCTCTACTCCATAGATATCAGAAACCCTACTTTTGACTACACTCATCGAAAACATGGCCGCCATGGCTCTTGGCCAGCCTCCACCGCCGGAGGCTGGGCCAGCAATAAACATGATATCAAAAACGGGGCAACCATCGACACTCACTTTCACAAACACCATAAAATCACCAACCCTACCACAAAAACCCATCCCACTGAAAGAGATTGCATACCTTCATGGGGAACCTCAGATAGTTTGGGAGGAGGAAGAAGTGGAACAAATGATCATTAATGAAAATCTCCAATACGCAGTGATAGGGAAGTTCTCATATGGTTGACCGGAGATCAAAGATCTAAGGAGGCTCATCCCCAAACAATGTGAACTCAAGAGAGAAGTAAATATTGGCCTGCTTAGCAATAGATATGTTTTAATACGAGCCACAGAACTGGAAGATTATGTTACCTTTTTGTCCAAACTACAATTCTACATTAGACACCAACACTGGTCCTATCCCATGAGCACACTGAAGTGGGATCCCCTATTTGATCCAGAGGAGGAAACTTCGATAGCAGTAGCCTGTATTTCATTCCCATCCCTGCCACCAAATTTTTTTAGGAAGGAAGCAATTTTTTTATCGTCCATGGCAGTAGGAAAATCACTACAACTTGACATGGACACTCTAAACAAGACCAGGCCCAGCTGTGCAAGAGTCAAAGTGGAGGTAGACCTACTAGGAGAATTCTCAAAGAGAATAAACATTGGCATGAGTAGCAAAACAGGGTATATCAAAGAGAAGTGGGTAACCATCAAATATGATTATTGATACGCCCAAATTACAACTCCAATTACGAAGCGTAAGCGGTCGTCGTCAAATATAGAACCCAACAGAGGTTGGGGTCGATCCCACAGGGAATAAGGTGCAAATTAAGTCGTTAGTGAATTAGATGACTAGTAATCAATAGTTTCCGGTAAATAGGGGGGTTTGTGTGAACAATATTTGATCAAAAAAAATAATAATGTACGATGAATAATCAATATGAGAGTGAACTAGGGAAGTGTTCACCATGGCGTCGTAACAATGTCGACTCAAAGCTTAACCGGGTTCTTTCTATGTGCATGTCACGATGTGATTGAATTAATGGTATCATCTAAACGTTTCTCAACCAAATAGACGAATTTCCTTTTCAATTCTCTCGAACTTGAAAAGGTGAGATTTTATATTTCAATCCTAAACATCAAGTAGATTAATCTAGTTACAACATTAATCATAAGACGAGAAGTGGTAGTCTCGAATCCTCGTAGTTAATCAAATTTCCCGGTTTTAATCTCTTTACTCAAGCAAATTAAACCTAGGCATGTTATAATGTTTGCAACCACTAGAAAACGTTAATAATGAATGATTAACAACGTGACAACATAAATATTGAACCTGACGCTACCCGAAATCTATATTGCTACTTTTGCCATGGCTCCCACAACCCTAGTTGTGGGAAGTTAGTTACTCATGCTATTAGGAGAAGAGAAGAAAATCATATTCATAATAAAGAGAAAAGATTCTTACAATATAATGAACACAAGCTTCAATTATCCAAGAACAAGAAAACCAAGATCCCAAGAACAATGGAAGAACAAGATGATGAAGAAGAAGGAGAAAAACGTGTTTGTACGTGTTTTTCTCTCCAAAAACTTGCTTAAAAGTATCCTAGAACTATTTGATAATCAATGAATAAAATAAACCTAACATAGGGTATTTATAGTAGTCCAGGAAATAAAGTCCAAAAATAAAACGTTCGAATTCCGCGTCGCGTTGACGGCTCACCCTGACGGACCGTCAAAGGCGTGACTGGCCATCATGGTGGCCGTCACCACTAGGCAGTGGTACTGCCTCACTTGACGACTAGGCTGACGGACCGTCACCTTGGTGACGGGCCGTCACGGTGGCCGTCACCACTAGGCAGTGGTGCTGCCTCACTTGACGGTCGTCTTGACGGTCGGTCACCTTGGTGACTGGCCGTCACGGTGGCCGTCACTCTTATCCAGAGGGTCTTTTTGCTCATATTTCCTTCCGTTTCTATGTTTGTCTCTCTTTCCTGCAAACATAACATAAAACATCAAAAATGACGACGGTTGCTTGAGAACTTACGGTTATTCTTAGTTTAAAGGAGTCAAATGTGCCGTAGAATGGCGGCACATCAACACCCTCAACTTAGACGTTCGCTTGTCCTCAAACAACATGACATAAAAGAAAAAACAATAAGATGACTCAACTAAGAAAACAAACTCGTGTCTCTAGCAACTCATGGTCATTCAACGCTTATTCAATTTTAAATCAAGCTCCCTAGTAGCACACAAATGTATGAAACATTAACTGGCAAGGATCCAAACATGTCATTCCGATATGACAGAATATTATGCATACACACGTGCAGCTATCCTAACAGTCAATAGACAATACAGAAATCTTGGTGCCCTCACCGAAAAGAAGTCCCACACATAAGATTTGGGACTAGGTAAGGCGCTCACACTCACAAACGATTTCAAACAATGCACATGCGATGCCATAAGCTTTCCCTTACTATTCTATTTTAGTTTTTCAGAAAGCCGCTCAGGATCACTACGGGACTTGTTTTGGCTTGTAATGAGGCTTCGGGTGCAGGTAGGATACGTTTGGGGAATAGTGACTAAACCCTCCTTGGAATCACCGACCTACTATTTCCACAAAACTTTACTTTGTCCATCCTTATTCACCTCTTTATTCCCTTCTTTCTAGATACAGGTGCGGCCTCTTTATTTTGACACTTCTTTTTATTTCTTTTTCATCTCTTTTTTTTTGTTTCTTTATCTTTCTTTTCTTAGACACACACCCGGAATTTTCATTCTATCCACAACCAATCTTATCCATCCTATTTTTCTTATCATTTACCTCTATAGTAGCCACCCTCAACTTAGGCTGATTGCCTGAGTTGAGGTGCACGATGTCCAAGGAAGGACCAGGGCCAAAACAGGGATTCAAAGTTCAACAGGAATGGTGACAGGTTATTGAAAGAATAGGGTCAATTATGGCTCAACAGGATTCAAAAGGGTTTATTTGCATTTGGACGGTCTTATAGGCCAAGTGGACTGCACACAAAAAGGGCTTGTGATCCTTTCCTAAGCAACCAACTTCAAACTTAACAAAATAGACCGGGCAAGTTCTAGATGCATGCAAAGAGTAAGAATTTATAACAATAAGCTCACACACACTTGGCACCAAGAAACCACACCACTACCAACTATCGAAACAACATCTTGGCTTAAGCATACTTATTCCAATCATAACCACACAATGACATTCAAGGATCCACACAGTCAATCATTTCAAACATAAGGGGGCACATTTTTCAAAACAAAAAAAATGCCATGCTTGCTATAGACACTAGAAAACAACTAAAATTTAAACGACAACCTAAACATGCCGGTTCTACTAGATAGCACACCGGAGGGAAAAAAAACACGAAAACAAAAACCCTCGGTGGTGAAAGACTCACAGGTATCCCAACACCCTCAACTTAGACTCATGCATTGTCCCCAATGCATACATGTGAAAGCTAAAACTGTGAGAGAAAGGAATACTTGTGAAGCCCATAGGACTTAGAGTCTGGGTTGATGTTGGAGACCGCCAGGGTCTCCAAAGCAGGCGAAATCGATGGAATAGGTGCCAGCTACCCCATCCCGTTGAGCACCAACTTTCTCTTTTATCGGCTCCGCAGCTAGTCGCGACAACTTCTTTACTCTTTCTTTGCTGGTTTTCTTGCGGTGTTTTCTTTTTCTTGATTTGTTCTCACCGCCTTCCTCTGTAGGTTTCTCTTCTCACAGCATCATTCTCATAACAGCTCGAGTCTCAACACAACCCTTCTCCTCAATATGCGCATCCGTAGGGGCTTCATCAATAACATTTATAACCGAGACCACTCTCATGTCTCTTGGTGGCTTCATCAATTTACATGCATCAAACTTGACCAATTCATTGTTTAATATGAATGTCAGTTCGTTTCTTTCCATGTCGACCAACACTCTTGCAGTGGCTAACAATGGTCGTCCCAAGATTATGGGAACTTCAAAGTCCACTTCACAATCTAAGATCACAAAGTCGGCCGGGAATATAAACTTACCAACCTTGACCAGCACATCAGACAATATTCCCACTGGTCGCTGTACTGAACGGTCAGCCATTAGCACCCTCATGGTAGTTGGTTTGGGCACTCCCAAACCCAATTGTTTGTAGAATGCTAGCAGCATCAAGTTGATGCTAGCACACACAAGGCTTTTTCAAAGTTGAATTTCCCAATAGTACAGGGAATAGTAAAAGCACCTGGATCTTCCTTCTTTTCCACTAACGATCTTGAGGAAATAGCACTGCAGTGGTATAGGTTATCTTCTGGTTCAAAGCTCACTGACCTCTTCTTGGTAATCAAGTCCTTCATGAACTTGGCATATCCGGGAATTTGTTCAAGAGCGTCCACCAGAGGGATGTTTACTGATATCTGCTTTAGCATGGTCATGAAGTTCAGGAACTTGCTATCGTCCACTTTCTTCTTCAAGCGTTGTGGGAAAGGAGGTGGTGGCCGAGGCATCATAGTTGGAAGCTTTTCAACTTCCTCGCTTTTATCCGTGCGCCTTTGAGTAGCATCCTCTACCACCTTGTCATCCACAACATCATATTTCTGAGTCTGAATTACCGGATGTGATTCTGATAATGTTTTACCGCTTCTCGTAGCGATCGCCATACAGCTTCCGTCCTTCCTCGGGTTTGGAATAGTGTCACTCGGCAAGGTACCTGTCTTTCTTTGATTTAGAGATGCCGAGATTTGACCCACTTGCTGTTCCAATTGCTTGATCGAGGTGGAATGTGAATCCACTACCTGACTCATTGTTAATAATTTCGTCCTCATCTCCTTTACCGCGGAGTCGGTAGATTCCACCTTCAGCAGCATCTTAGCCATCATGTTCTCTAGTTTGGACGTCCCTGTCTCGGTGTTAGCTCTTTCCCGGTTACCAGGTGGTACATACAACCCACCTCCATCAGTTTTATTCTTCCAGTTCCCCTGCTCGCGGTCTCTGTAGCCAGCTTTTTCATAGTAGTTGTCTCTCTGATAGTTCCGACCTTGGTATCCCTGACCATTGGCCTGGAAACCACCCAAATAATTTGCCTCCTCATCAGGTTCAAACTCTGCTGCTCTACCTTGGGAACCCACAACTTTCACTTTCTCAATACCTCCTGACAACAAATGCTTTGTCAGTAGGTCCATTTGCGTCTTCAGATGGGCCATATCTTGGTTCCGCTCTTCCTCCTTCCTGCGCTGCTCTGCTGACATACCAACTGCATAAGTGCTAGCTGCTACCTCTGTATCACGTGTATGCCAGGCCCTGTTGGTTTTGGTGAGCCGATCCAGAATAGTTGTGGCATCGATAAAAGTGAGACCCATAAACGCTCCACCTGCTCCATTATCCAGTGTCGGCTTGGAAGCCGAATTTAGTGTCCTGTAAAATGTCTGCATCAGAAAATTATCGGTCAACTGATGGTTAGGGCATTGTGTCAGCTTCTTCTTGAACCACAACCACGTCTCATGTAACGCCTCATGAGGTTGTTGTCTGAAATTGCTAATTTCATCCCTCAACTGTATCATCCTAGAGGGAGGAAACAACCTTTCTAGGAAAGCTCCTTTCAACTCTCCCCAGGTTGTGATAGAGTCGGGGGGTTAGCTCTGTCAACCATAACGCTGCCTCATCAGACAGAGACAACGGAAACAACCTGAGCCTGATCGCTGTCTGACTTACTCCAGGCAATTCGAACGACTTGCAGATACCCATAAAATTTATCAGGTGCCGGTTTGGATCGTCACCAGCAACACCACGGAACACTCCTATCAAATTCAACAGCTGAATCATTGTGCTAGTGATGTTGAACTTGGCCCCGGGTGCTAGCGGAGGAAACGCAATAGCGCCCGTGGCACCAACTCCATCTAAGTCGACCTCCTCATCATTCAACTCAATGTCGACCTCAAGACCACCAGCATTCAAACGTTGTTGGGCTTGCTGAGCTGTAGCGAGTCTCGCTGTCTCTTGTTGTTGTTCATTCATGTTTCGCCTTATCGTTCTTGCAAGCTCAGGATCGTAGGGTAATATTGGTTCAGCCGAGCATCGGATACTTGGCATGCACAACTATGTACCCTGTAACAATAAAAACAACAAATAAAAGTAAAAGCAGAAAATATGACTAAGAGTCAAATAAACACACCGGACTAAATAAACAACCGTAGTCCCCGACAAAGGCGCCAAAATTTGATACGCCCAAATTATAACTCTGACGATGAAGCGTAAGCGGTCGTCGTCAAATATAGAACCCAACAGAGGTTGGGGTCGATCCCACAGGGAATAAGGTGCAAATTAAGTCGTTAGTGAATTAGATGACTAGTAATCAATAGTTTCCGGTAAATAGGGGGGTTTGTGTGAACAATATTTGATCAAAACAAATAATAATGTACGACGAATAATCAATATGAGAGTGAACTAGGGAAGTGTTCACCATGGCGTCGTAACAATGTCGACTCAAAGCTTAACCGGATTCTTTCTATGTGCATGTCACGATGTGATTGAATTAATGGTATCATCTAAACGTTTCTCAACCAAATAGACGAATTTCCTTTTCAATTCTCTCGAACTTGAAAAGGTGAGCTTTTATATTTCAATCTTAAACATCAAGTAGATTAATCTAGTTACAACATTAATCATAAGACGAGAAGTGGTGGTCTCGAATCCTCGTAGTTAATCAAATTTCCCGGTTTTAATCTCTTTACTCAAGCAAATTAAACCTAGGCATGTTATAATATTTGCAACCACTAGAAAACGTTAATAATGAATGATTAACAACGTGACAACATAAATATTGAACCCGACGCTACCCGAAATCTATATTGCTACTTTTGCCATGGCTCCCACAACCCTAGTTGTGGGAAGTTAGTTACTCATGCTATTAGGAGAAGAGAAGAAAATCATATTCATAATAAAGAGAAAAGATTCTTACAATATAATGAACACAAGCTTCAATTATCCAAGAACAAGAAAACCAAGATCCCAAGAACAATGAAAGAACAAGATGATGAAGAAGAAGGAGAAAAACATGTTTGTACGTGTTTTTCTCTCCAAAAACTTGCTCAAAAGTATCCTAGAACTATTTGATAATCAATGAATAAAATAAACCTAACATAGGGTATTTATAGTAGTCCAGGAAATAAAGTCCAAAAATAAAACGTTCGGATTCTGCGTCGCGTTGACGGCTCACCCTGACGGACCGTCAAAGGCGTGACTGGCCGTCACGGTGGCCGTCACCACTAGGCAGTGGTACTACCTCACTTGACGGCCAGGCTGACGGACTGTCACCTTGGTGACGGGCCGTTACGATGGCCGTCACCACTAGGCAGTGGTGCTGCCTCACTTGACGGTCGTCTTGACGGTCCGTCACCTTGGTGACTGGCAGTCACGGTGGCCGTCACTCTTATCCAGAAGGTCTTTTTGCTCGTATTTCCTTCCGTTTCTATGTTTGTCTCTCTTTCCTGCAAACATAACATAAAACATCAAAAACGACGACGGTTGCTTGAGAACTTACGATTATTCTTAGTTTAAAGGAGTCAAATGTGCCGTAGAATGGTGGCACATCAATTATATCCCCAAATGTTGCATGACTTGCAAATTACAAGGACACAGTGAGAAAGAATGCTTCATTATCCATCCAAAGTTTTACCCAAATAAAGAAAGAGGAGATGAGAAGAATAAAGAAGAAGCAAAACTACCTACCAATGAGAAGGCATGCAAAACTGAGGCTACTGACAACAAAGAGCACAAAGGGAAAGGGAAGATAGGTGAAGGGGAGTTCCAGGAACAAAAGAGAAAGAATAATAACAGAAGAGGCAAACCATATCTTAGGGGCAAGATTGAACAAATCTGGAATCCTAGGCCTGGACTTAGCAAAGGTCACGAGATCAGTGTCAATAACAAATTAGAAGCTCTTGAAGATGATCAGGAGAGTGCAGAGAAAGGAGAAGAGAAGGATGAAAAGAACAAAGAAGGAGTGGACTCACGAAGCTAACTTGTACTAGATGATAAGCCAACAAGCACATCTAGCCCCAAACCACTTCACACAAGCAGTGAGGATGCACAGGAGAGGACTGACACTCCAAGCAGGTCAAACAATAGCCCAATAGATTTGCTACAAAAGGAAGGAGATAGGAAACTACGCAGTAACTCTTCAAAGACAAAGGCAGTTGATAACATGGAAAATGATACTCAAGGCAGCACCCAAGGGAAAAGAAGGAGCAGGAAACACATGGCACTAAAGGAGGGTTACAAAGTTCTGAGGAAGAAATAACATCACCAAAAGGAGGGAATGACACAGTTCTATCCCAATCAGATGAAGCAGGAGAACATCAAACACCACAGAAGACCCCAAAGATACATAGCCTCTCAGAAAAAGAAAAACACAAAAAACAACAAAAGGATCTGGATGATAACTTGGAGGACATCATAGAAGACGTCAGCAGAAAGGGAGATTTGTCACCTAGACAGACTGGACAACTCAAAGGAAGAAACGAAAAAGGGACAAAGCAAACACCTTTGCCCACACATATAAACACAAGGAGTAAGAAGAGTACCACCTCATCATCAGATCAATGATAGACAAGATTATTTTTTGGAATATTAGGTCTGTTAAAACTCAAAACTCTTTTGAGAGACTAATAGACCTAAATAGAAGACACCACTACTCTTTCATTGCCTTACTAGAACCTTTCCAAAGCCCAACAGAATTAGACAGATACAGAAGACTCTTGGAAATGCATCATGCCAAAGTTAATTGTTCAGCCAAGATTTGGACTTTCTGTAGGGATAACTGGGAGGAAGAAGACTCTACAGTTACAATACAATAGATGACCAGTAATTTCAAGATACAAGGGACTAGCGACAGATTTAAGGTCACAACAATTTATGCTAGGTGTAGTTTCCTAGAAAGACTAATGCTCTGGGAGGACCTAGAAGACATGGCAAGCAACACATTCTGTCCGTGGCTTGTTGGAGGAGACTTTAACACTATTCTAGATGAATCAGAAAAGCTGGGAGGATTACCAGTCACTCAAAGTGAAATAACTGATTATGCACACTGTATAGGTGCTTGTCCCTTGAGTGAGCTAAAATTTACAAGTAGCACCTACACATGGTGGAATGGGAGGATTGAAGAGGCTAGCATTTTTAAAAGACTGGACAGAGTTTTTGGGAACAATGAGTTCATGAACCTCTTAGCAGACAGTGAGGTACATCACTTGATTAGACAAGACTCAGACCATGCTCTTCTGTAAGTCATTTGCAATACTAATCAGGATATTACAATCAAGCCTTTCAAGTTCTTGAACTTTTGGACCAAGCATGGTGATTTTCAGAAGCTGGTGGAGAATAACTGGAGTATGAATATTGAAGGCACACCTTTCACCATAGTGCATACCAAGTTGAAGAGAATGAGAGAGTCCTAGCAAAATGGAGCAGGGAGACTTTTGGAAACATCTTCCAATAAATAGCCACTCTTGAAGATGTGATTAAAGTAAATGAAACCCAACTGGATATAGCCCCAACAGAAGCAAACAGAGCTGCCCTCAACAAGTCCAATGTAGAGCTAAAAAGATACCTTAAGATAAAGGAGGAATACCAGAGGCAAAAGGCTGAAATGAGGTGGTTCAAATATGAGGACATGAATACAAAGTTTTTCCACTCATATGAGAAAGGAAAAAGAAGAAAGCTGTAAATAAGAGAGACAAACACCAGGCAAGGTTACTTGTTAACCTCAACACACAACATTGGAGAAGAAGCAGTTCCTATATTTCAGGAATAATTCAAGGAGACACAGGAGGCTACAGACTATAACATGCTATAGAACATTCCTAGATTGATCATAGAGGAGCAGAATACAGATATGAGAGGATGCCAACTAAGGAGGAAGTAAAACAGGTGGTGTTTGCTTTAAATGGAGAGAGTGCCAGTGGCCCAGATGGTTTCTCAGGTCAATTCTTTCAAAGTTCATAAGACATAGTTGGTGAGGATATAACTAATATGGTCAAAGCCTTCTTTTGTGGACAAGAATTTCCTTGATACATAACTCATACCAATTTGGTTTTGATACTCAAGAAGGAAGTGGTTGGTAGTTTTGGATATTTAAGGCTAATAAGTCTCAGTACTTTTGCAAATAAGATTATCTCCAGATTACTACATGAAAGGCTGGTAATAGTACTACCGAAAATCATCTCCAGCAACCAAACTGGGTTTGTCAAGAGAAGGAGCATAACAGAAAATGTCCTTCTTGCTCAGGAGATTATCAGAGATACTAACAGAAGAAACAAGTTGCACAATGTAGTGGTGAAGCTGGACATGGCAAAGGCCTTTGACAGAGTTGCTTGGAAATATCTGGTGAAAGTCTTGAGGTGTTTTGGCTTTTCTAAGAGAATAATTGATATGATAGTGAGACTAATCAGCAATAATTGGTACTCAGACCTTATGAATAGACATTCCTTTGGTTTCTTCCAATCCTCTAGAGGACTGAAACAAGGAGATCCACTCTCCCCCACTCTATCCATCATAGTAGCAGAAGTCCTGGCCAGAAATTTGAACAAGCTATTTGAAGACCCTGATTATAGGGGATATGGTATGCCTATATAGAGCCCCAACATAAACCACCTCTCATATGCAGATGATACTATACTATTCTGCTCAGGGTAGCCTACCTCTATGAGAAAGATGATGAAGGTACTGAGGAACTATGAAGTAGTATCAGGGCAGATCATAAACTTGGACAAAAATTTATTCTATCTCCATAAAAAGGTCCCCATTGGCATGTGCATTCAAATAAGGAGGATTACAGGGATAAGACAAGACTTTTTCCCTTTATATACTTGGGATGCCCTATTTTATATGGGAGGAAGAACAAAACCCACTTTGAAAGTCTGACATAGAAAGTAGCAAAGAGGATGAATTTGTGGCAAAATAAATTACTCTCTTTTGGGGGAAGGTATATACTGATTGCTCATGTCCTACAATCCATGCCAGTATACTTGCTATCAACTATGAACCCTCCAATAGGGGTCATTAACCAGTTGCACAAGATTTTTGCTAAGTTCTTTTGAGGAAATGAAACTGGAGCCAAAAACAAGCATTGGGACTCTTGGGAGAGTATGTGTTACCCAATGGAAGAAGGGGGCCTAGGTTTCATATCACTACATGATATGTCAAAGGCATTATTTGCTAAGCTCTAGTGGAATTTCAGAACTTCAACCTCTTCTATGTGGAGTGTATTTATGTGGAACAAGTACTGAAAAAAGCTACACCCTATAATGGCACAAGGGTATAGTACATCACATGTGTGGAGGAAAATGACAACAGTTAGGGAGGAGGTTGAACACAACATCTGGTAGGAGACTAAGGCAGGGAACTCTCGTTTCTGGTTTGATAACTGGACAAAACTAGGTGCCCTATACTATGTGGAGGAGGAGACAACCATTGAGGAGGAAATAAAGGTAAACTCACTCACAACAGTAGGGGAATGGGATGAAGCCAAGTTACTGACAAAAGTATCACAAGAAATGACAGATCACATAATAAGGTGTATAAAACCTCCAAGTTATGAGCAAGGAAATGATGTACCATGGTGGATAGGCAACACCCAAGTAAGTTTTACAGTCAAATTAGCCTGGCATTTAATGAGGAATAAGGAGGAAAGCAGGGAAGATTGCCTTTTAAAGTTAACTTTTTCCTGTGGAGTCTATGGAAAAGGAGAATTGCCACAGATGATAATTTGAAGAGGATAAAGATACACATTGTATCTAGATGTTGGTGTTGTGATAATAAAGAGGAGGAAACTATGCAACATCTTTTTCTAACAGCCCCCATAGCTACTAAGCTATAGAGGTAGTTTGCTATTTTTGTAGGAATAAACATAGGTGGTATGCACCTTCAGCAGATTATAATATCTTGGTGGAAACATGAGTCTTCACCTAAGCTACAACTAATCTATAGATCTATGCCAGCTATCATTCTATGGACACTTTGAAAAAGGAGAAACAGTCTAAAGCATGGTGGAAACACAACCTACACAAGAATGGTGTTGCAGGTTTAGGACATGGTAAGGAAGCTGGTGAAGGTGAGGTACCCGTGGATAAAATTGGAGGAAAAAGAGTGGCCAAACATAATCAACAGAATCAAGGACTACAGGCCAAAGTTATACTACCACAATGTCATCTGGAAACCACCTGAGCGTAATAAACTCATAGGGGAGACCTGGTATATGCTAGAGCTAAAGTCATAGGATTGGCTACAAATACAGAAGCAGAATAACTAGCAATCTATGAGGCCTTAGAGTTCTGCTCGGAGAATGCCATGACGGAGGTCACAGTAGAGGTTGACTCACTAAGTATCAAGAAGATGACCCAGAGAGAGTGAAAAGTCCCATGGGAGATAGTGGATAGGATTGAGGACATCAGAAGAAGACTACAACAGCTAAAGTCACAAGTGACTCACATCTATAGAGAAGGCAATAGCGTGGCAGATTCACTAGCAAATGAAGATATAGAAGCACAACAAACACAAGAGTACTACAGTTTTCATGAGCTACCAAGTAGTACAACAAGACTAATAAATTTGGACAAATCACAGGTCCCAAACTTGAGAATAATAAGCAAGCAAATCATCAAGCAAGCAGCAAATAATGAAGCAGCAGAAGCAGGATACTAGCAAGTCCAACAGAATCTTTAAAAACATGGCAAGCATGAATATTTATAGATCCTATCTAAGCCATGGAAGAAAACATCACAGCCACAAGTTAACTAGAGTATGCCTTCTAAGTCCATTACAACTGTGAATCAACTAGCTAGGATGAGCTCTAGCTATCAAAATGCTTCACCAAAAAAGAGGGGTAGGGTGTTGCTTAGACAGATGCACTCAGCTGAAAGCCGGAATGGGAGCTTGCCACCAACTCATCAACATCTGAAGAAGGAAACAAAGCGTCAGATTCAAAAAGGGGAGGAAAGACAACAATAAGAGAAAAGGGGTTTCCTTACCAAAGATTTCAGACCTGAGCTCATCGCTTTTTCTCTGGTCCCTTGGGGTTAAGCCCCGACTACCTGAGAAGATGAAAAAGGAGTTATAAAATGAGATGCATATACCAAGGGAGGTCAGAGGCTCACAAGGTGCAAGTGAAGACGATAGACAGAGCCTCCACCAGAAGATCCATGGCTCGAGCTTAAAGATCACCCAAAGAATCAACCTCACCAACTTGGAGTTCCTCCGATAACACTCCGGTAACTTACTTAGACATAGGAGACGCTTCAGAGGAAAGAGTACCGAGTACTCTTCAACAAATGCCAGGCAGCTGTACTTATTAGGATTTCTTTATTTTCTTTTTGGGCGGGTCCGATTTTGGGCCTCTTTGTTGGACTTGGCCTTTGGCCTTTTGCTTTCTTATTCATCAATAAAATGGTATAAGGACCAACAAAATTTAATTAAAAAAAAGTGCGTACAATCTTAAAAACTGCAAAATTAAAATTGAGAAAAGTTGAAAGCTACCATTGAATGAGACAACACTTCTTTTCAATAAGCGGTGTCGGCTGAAGGGTAAGGCTGCTCAAGCATGGGCTTTAGGCCCCCAATATTTTGGGGCCCCATTTTTAGTAGTAATTAATTTTATAATTTTTTTATTTTTTTTAAAATTAAGTATATCAAAATATAAATACAATTTTAAAATTTCAAAGGAAAGGAAATTTTAATTGGGTACTGCAGACCTTTGAGATTTGAATAATTCAAAGCATATAAAAATATATTTAGTTTTGTATTTAGTTGTAAAATTTTGAAATCACTAGATAATAAGAATCTGAAAAAATATTTCTTAACCATGAAAATTTCTTAAAACATAGTAATCACTTTGATATTGATGATTTAGATTTATTTTGAGTTAAAAGTATCAAGAAAAATAGTACAAGTAGAAGATATCGATAGTACTATAATTGATATACTTAATTAGCTCAAATGACATTACTAATTATTTAATGCTTGTATTTCTTATAATTACTTTACATTTCGAAAAAGTTAGGAAAATAAATTTCAAAAAAATATATACGAAACTTTTTTATAAAAAAAAAATATAAAAAAAATTAAGGTCTCTTATTAAGATTTTGCTCTAGGCCACCAACTTTGTTGAGCCGCCCCTGTCAATAAGTTGGCTATTTTAGATGTAAAATATTATTGGGATGTGCTAACTGTAAACTGTTTGTTTGACTTGTAAATTTGTATAAGAATACCTTTGAAATATCAATCAAATGAAGAAAATAGTTGAGTATTTTATTAGAGAAAACTATTCAGTTTGACAGTCTGAAGCAAAAAATACTAAGCTAGCATTTGAACATGCGATTGTATCTCATAATTTGAGATCACGACATGAAATCAATATTTGAAAATGCAATTTTATCTCATGAGATGAAATTTCAAATTCTAAAACAAAATCATGGTTTGGAATCTCAATTTTTTTAAATACAAAATTTGACCTATAAGTTTATATGTTGTTAAAACAAAACATCATTTTAAATTTTGCAAGAAAAAAAGACTCATGCTCGTCCTGAAGAGATGGTCCGTACCATATGAAAGGATTATATTAAAAAATAACTAGTTATTATTATTATTGACTAGTGGATCTTTATAAATTATTTGTACTTGAAAGTTTGTAAACGCAAATATTTATTTATAAAAGGAATATAGAGATTTACGATTTATCAATGCAGTGTCTTAGGATATTACAATATCCTATTTATGAACTATGATTTGCTTATATGATAACATTTTACAACTATTGAATTTTTTTAATAGTTTTCACAACTTGTGGAATTTTCATGTTTATGAAAAAAAAAATATACTTAAAAAATTTAAATTGCATGTCCAAACAAAACTTCAACGTCATATCAAATGATTCACATTATGATCTCAAATTATGATTTCATATCACATATCCAAATAGGCCCTAACATTAGTCCAGTTCATAAAATCACATAATCTCACAATTGAACCCCTTGTTCAAAGTTCCTAAGCTTGACAATGGAATTTTAAATTTCAATCCCATATTTATTTTTAATGTTTTACATAAACACTTTTTGATTGTTTGGAAAGTGAGAAAGATGAGCAAGAACTCCATTGGAAGCCATTAAAGAAGTGAAGCCATTTGATGTGGTAACATTGTATCTAAGGTATTAAATAGAGTAAAAAAAAAATTGAAAAAAAGTTAATAGTACATGAAAAATAGGTGTGTACAACCTTGGAACATGGAAAATTAAGATTGAGAAAAGTTGAAAGCTGAGACAACACATCTTTTCAACAAGTTAGCTATTTTAGATGTAAATATTATTGGGCTATGTAAATTATAAATTGTTTCTTTGACATGTACATTTGCATAAGTTCACACCTTTAAATATCCACCAAACAAAGATAATAATTGAGAATTTTATTACAGAGACTACCCAGTATAATAGTCCAAAGTTAAAAAGAAATACAGATATTAGTCAAATTCATAAAAATTACTCGGTCTAGCCAACTAGCTATTTCTATGTGTGTGATTGTTGTACTCTTCCTCCGTTGTCGGTCGATTTCCTCCAAATTCCAGTTCTCAATGATTTCTATAGCTATTGAAATTAGTAATTCTTATTGGATACAATGATTTAGAACTGACAAAACACCCACAATCAAATTAAATGCCAACAAATCACAGATTCCCGCAATCAAACCCCAAGTTAAAAGTTACTCCCTCCGTTCTTTTTTAGTTACTCCCTCCGTCACATTTTAGTTGATCATCAGGGACGGAACTACAATATGCCACCAAAAAATTATACTACATATATAAATAAAATGCTATTTTATATAATTAAATATCACGTTTTAAACACATTGGACACAACTGAGTGGTGTAGCTCAGTAGTGTTAAGTGTTCACGAAAAAGGGAAGGCACAGTGTGTGCAAGTTCGAATCTTGGCGGCAGTTGTCATTTTTACCTTTATTTACTCTTTTATAAGAGCTCTATAACCGCTCCTATTTTATTGCTGAAGAATAAATTGATAAAACATAGATAATTAATTACTTTCAAAATTTTAAAATATAAAAATTAAATACTACGCATTTTGATTTTAAAATTTTTGATATATTTATTCATAAAAAATATAATTATTAATTTTATGTAACTTGATTTTAAATTTTTTGATGCATCCACTCGTCAATTTTCTTTTTTACATATATAATGTTTGAACTGTTAGGGATATAGTGGATATGCCCTAAATCCAATCTCATTTGTGATGATTTGAACATATTTTATAAATATTATTTGATATAAATATATGGCATCTAATATAATTTTTCATAGTTATATCAAATTGTTTGATTAATATGATAAGGTTCTTGATTAAGTTTTGGGACTTGACATCATGATGGAGATCATGATAATGAGAGAGTCATGTCTCTTATAACTTAATCTAAAATTGTTCTTGATAGTAGGATTACTAATTAGGACATAGGTGATCCGTTTAGATCAATATGTATGTGGTGATCTTTATAAGATAAAGATTAGTTGATCTCATTAACTAAATCACATACATAGATGATGCATATGGAGAGATGATCATTGAACAGACTCACCGGATAATTTCTAATTGTTAGAATTACCATAAACTGTCACTAGGATATTATCTTGAAGAATGTGATATAAGAGTTTCCTTTGATGTGAGATCATCATAGTAATTAACAAGTTATTTATTATACTTTGATACCGGACACCCATGTTCATACGGAAATGGTTGAAAGGATATTGAGTATGATTAAATGCTTGTAGAATTAATGATTGATGCAAGATGGAATCTGTCAACTCTTGGTAATGAGTTTATGTTCTATGTTGTCATGTATTATAAACGACTAATCAAGACCTTGGCCAGGGTAATTGAATGAAAGAAGAAAAGAGTTTTTTAGGTTATTCAATAGTCGATTATAACCTGACATGCACACATAGTTGATTACATATTGAGATTTGAAAGTTAGACCATATCCTAGGGTGATTCGGAGCTATAAGGGCGGAAGGAAATACTACATTATTCTTTTATACGTTCTTAAGAGTAAATTATAGACTTCATGCGATCCGGTCGTTAAGGAGTGTTGCTAGACGCCAACCTTGATTAGTAACTTGATATGATCAATTTACTATCGGCTTAATTTTGAACCTGTGAGATCGCACACTAACGAGTGTCTTAGTCTTTGTTAATGGATTAGTTACTTTATTGTTTGATAATTAATTTAAAATATTTAATTAGTCAAATAAATAAAATATTAATCAAATAATATATTATTATATTTTTCACGAGCACCAAGAATATAATTAACATTATGAATAAATTAAATAAAATAAAATTATATCTCCTAATTGAAATATATATATATATATATTTAATATGGTACATAAGTAAAATATATGGTAAGTTACAAAGTCCACTATAAGGACACTTTGAAGCCAATCCAATTGAGAATTGGATAGCAAAACACGTCCATAAATGGACTTACTATTGCCACGGCCGGAAAGGATTTTCAACTTGGCATTGGATCCAATTTGGACTTGGAGTTTACTAAGAAATCAAAGTCCTTTCGTGGATTAGCTGGAAATTACATGGGTGTCCCCAAAGTGAGTGGTCTTCAATTTTTGCCCCTCATAAGAAAAGTCTTTAAAAAATACTTTTTTTTATGTATAGAATAAATACATTTTTGCCCCTCTACACTACAACTCTCCATGTTCATTTGTCTCTCAACTTTTAATTTTTATTTTTCCTTTTTCTTTTATCTTTTAATTTTTTTCTTTTTTCTCATTTTTTTTTTCTCATTTTCTTTTTTCTCAACCTTTATTTTTGTTCTTTTTTCTTTTTCTCTCAATCTTTTTTTTGGTTCTTTTTTCTTTTTCTCTCAACTTTTTTTTAATCTTTATTTTTTCCTTTTCTCTTTTTTTCTTCTCTTTTTTCTTTTTCTCCCGACCTTTATTTTTTTGTTCTTTTTTTTTCTTTTTTTTTTCTCAACCTTTATTTTTTTATATATTTTTTTTAATCTTTATTTTTTCCTTTGCTCTTTTTTTCTCTCAACCTTTATTTTTGTTCTTTTTTTTCTCAATCTTTTTTTTTTCTTCTCTTTTTTCTTAACCTCTATTATTTTTTACTTGTGAACATAAAGTTGGATAATTGGTAAAGATGATCTTCTTTCTTTGACTTCAAAGAAAATTTAAGGGCGTGCTTTGTTGTTGGGAAGTCCTTTAATTTGGAACAAATCTTGCCTCTAAGACAAAAGTTATAGAACATCTCATAAATCAAGACACAGTGAGGTAATGTCAAGTCTTGCTCATGGGGCATAACTTGTTGTTTGGAAATTCTTGAGCTAAGTCTTGCCTCTAAGGCAAGAGTTATAGAGTATCTCATAAATTAAGACACAATGAAGTAGTGTTAACTCATGCCATGGGGCGTAACTTGTTTTTTGGGAGGCCCTTGGGCTAAGTTTTGCCTCTAAGGCAAACGTTATAGAGCATCTCATAGATCAAGACACAATGTGCTAGTGTTAACTCTTGCCCATGAAGCATAACTTGTTGTTTGAAAGTTCTTGAGCTAAGTCTTGCCTCTAAGGCAAGAGTTATAGAGTATCTCATAAATTAAGACACAATGAAGTAGTGTCAACTCTTGCCATGTGGCGTAACTTGTTATTTGGAAGTCATTAGGCTAAGTCTTGCCTCTCAGGCAAGTACTATAGAGCATCTCATAAATCAAGCACAATGTGGTGGTATCAACTCTTGCCCATGGGGCGTAACTTATTGTTTGAAAGTCCTTGGGCCAAGTCTTGCTTCTAAGGCAAGAATTATAGAATATCTCATAAATTAAGACACAATGAGGTAGTGTCAAGTCTTGCTCGTAGGACATAACTTGTTATTTGAAAATCCTTGAGGTCTTGCCTCTAAGGCGAGAGTTATAGATCTAGTATCTCATAAATTAAGACACAATGAAGTAGTGTGAACTCTTGCCCATAGCGCGTAACTTGTATTTTTTTAGAGGTCCTTGAACTAAGTCTTGCCTCTAAGGCAAGTGTTATAAAGCATCTCATAAATCAAAACACAATGTACTAGTATCAAATCTTGCTCATGGGGCGTAATTTGTTGCTTGAAGTCCTTTAGCTAAGTCTTGCCTCTAAAGCAAGAGTTATAGAACATCTCATAAAAAATAAAAAAATAAAAAAATAAAAAAATAAAAAAATAAAAAAATAAAAAAATAAAAAAATAAAAAAAATGATCGAAAAAAGAGAAAAGAAAAATTAAAAATCAAAGAAGAAAAGGGAAAAAAAAAAAATAGAAGTTGAGAGGAAAAAAGAAAAAAAATAAAAATTGAAAAAAAGGAAAAAACGAAGAAAAAAACAGATAAAACAAAAAATAAATGAAAAAATAAAGGTTGAGAAAAATGAAAAAATATAAAAAATAAAATTTAAAGAAAAAATAAAAAGGAGAAATAAATAGAATTGAAAGGAGAAAAGATAATAAAATAAAGATCGAGAAAAAAAGAAAAAAACGTACTAGAAAAAATAAAATAAAAAATAAAGGTTGAGAAAAAGAAAAAAAAGATAAAAGAAAAAATAAAAATCAAAGAAAAACAAAAAAGAGAAAAAGAAATAAATATAGAAGTTGAGAGGTAAATGAACATATAGAGTTGTTTAAAAATATTTGAGGTGTAGAAGGGCAAAAAAGTAGTTGTTGTATACATAAAAAGAAGGAATGCTATTTTTGTAAGACCTTTCTTATGAAGGACAAAAATGCAAAACTACTCCCTTTAAGGGGCATTTGTGTAGTTGTCCCGTGGATTAGGTATACACGTCCAACCCATGGAGAATGGGTTTGCTGTTTTCCATAGAAAATTCCATAAAGTTTATTTTGGGAGATAAACTTTTACCCCAAGTAATTGTCATCTTGACCAAATAGGAGAAATGTTTATAGGTAATTCTATATAAAGGGTGATGAGAAAAATTCCATAGCAGTGATTCATGAAAAAGGGTTTTCATTATGAGAAGAGTTCTCCTCATGAGAACAGTTCTTATGAGAAAAACACTTTATTGAAACTGTGAGTTTACACCAAATCAAGAGAGAAAATATAATTGACAAGAAAATAGTTTTCCTGTTCCGTTTGTTGTAGGTTGAGATTTTTGACAAAATCTCAACACAATATTCATGATTCGATTTGTTCGCGAGTTCTGTTGATGAAGGAGTTGATACCAAAGATTGATCTCGGTGTGGATATGCAAAGAGTCTTCGTACTATCAAAAAATTCTGAATTACGGCTATTGTCGCCTAGTTTGTCTTGAAACCTAATCTTTAGATATTAATAAATATTAAACACAAGTAGATCTGTATAGGGTTAGTTTTTATCTTCCGCTGTGTGTTATGAACACCCTGCAATCCTACAGTGGTATCAGAGTGTCACGCCCCAAGGCTACCCCCTAGGCGTAACACGAGACCCGAGATCATAAGTGATCCCAAGTTAACCCTTGTCATTAGCATGACGTAATATAACATAGATAACAACATCGGAAGCATAACTAAAGGGTAAGCACACTAACTCAACATAAACATAAAGATCTAGGAATATCACAATATGAAACATGAAATTCCGAATATCTAGCTATGTCTGAAAAACCTCTACAACTGTCATAATGAGTTGTTGGGACAAGACTCCAGCTAACTCTAAGTACTGAAATAAACGAGTCTACTAGCTAGGAATCATACTAGTCCTAGAAAGATGAGGACTCACCAAGAGTGACTGGATAACCTGCGGTCTCTAGCCACGAGCCTGAGAAGGGAAGCCTGAATCCGCATCATAATAGTATGCATCATAAGAATATGCATCAATACTATGAAATATACTGAATATGCGAGCCTATGCAATAACATGATGAAACATGATCGAAAAGATACTTTAAACTGATTTCATGCATAATAAGAGACATTATAAGTAAATATCGTAGTTTAAGCATAAGACATCAAATAGAAGTCAAACTTCAAAATAGAATCATATAACTTAATAACTTGAAAACATTCATACCAGAGTTTCTTAACCGACATAGACCATGTGAGCTACATGAAATTCGATGTATACACTCCATCGAGAGGACCCAATATACCTTGCCAGGGTATAAAAGCATAGCTTGCGTGATGACTAGTTCTAATTCCCAACTGAGGAGCTCATAAACCTACGGTGGCACGAAGTTCTGGGATATAAGGGTATGCTAAACTCAGTCCAACTCGGTGCTCAATACTACTCCCCAAAAACAAACTTTAGCTCATACATAAAATCGGGCATATCTAATGCCAAAACTGTTTGAAAAGCATAAGGACATATCTAATGTCATGCCATTCTCAAATCATAAGTCTTAAAGCTTAGCATAGCCATGATTCAAATGTACTTCTTTCTAAAATTAATAGCTTGAAGAATTAGGCATACAATTTCATAAATACTTGAAGTCATGTTATCTAAACATGCCAATTTTACTTAAAAATATACAAATAGGGTGAAATCATGCTAATATTCATCCTCAATGCATGGGTTTTTTAAATACTTGAAGAACTTTATATAAAATCATGGGTACAAGACTAAGAAACCATGAATTGATATTAACAAACTGCATTCATAATAATTTCATAAATTGAGTAAGAACCCTAGTTTCATAAATTCAAAAATTCAAAGTAAAACTTGAGGGCTTGGGCATAAGGGTGAAAGGAATACCTTATTGAATACCCACATACCTGAATAGAAGCTTTTTTAATCTAGGACTTGAAGGATGGAGGCTTGAAGATGGAAACCTTAGCTTGGAGCTTGGGAGAATGAAGTTCTTTCCTCTTTTAGAGTTTGAATGAGGGATTCCGAGAAGACTTAGGCTAATTGATATTAAAACCCTTCTAGAATTGCCCAAAACAATCTCACTCAGGAGTTAAAAGAAAAGGGAAAAAGACTGGAATACTTCTGACTTATAGGAGAAATTACAGAAAATCTCCGGTTGGATGGGTTACTCAATGGGCATCGGACCCACGATGGCCCATCGTACCTAGTCATCAGAATGGTCTATCTGAGGGGTTGGGGTTCTGGACAATTTCCATGGCGGGTTCCCACGGCCCGTTCAACCATGATGGCCATGGTGACTGCCCGTTGGAATAGAGGAAGGGTTGGGGGTTGAGCCAAGGCAGTTTCCATGGCAAGGGCCGACGTCTCGTGGCGTCTTCTAGGCCCATCACCCTAGGCCTTCGAGCTGGGGAACTGTGGCTCAGGGCCACTGAAGGCTTTCCATGACGAGCCCCATGGCCCGTCGGAACTCCGATGCCCATGGTGGTCGCTTGTGGGGACTACCAGTTGCATAAATTTCAGAGATTTTAAGTTTGGAAAATTGTCTGGATTCCGGGGTGTTACAATACCTCTCCCTTGGGATCATTCATCCTTGAATGAAGACTAAGTAAGGAAATTTGGAGAAGAAACAACAATACCAACTAACAACATGAAAACTAAAGAGTAAGCATGAAGACTAAGTTCCAACTTAAAAACATGGCTCAACTAACTCCGAAATCACGAATACATGCTAGGATCATGAGAAAGGCTAATGGACTGGAATCGAAAGGACATACTAAGGAGGAAATTATTACCTCACGCTGAAACTGGATCATGAGGAAAGAGATGAGGGTACTTGGACTTCATGGATGCTTCTGCTTCTCAAGTAGCTCCCTCAACAAACTGATTCCTCAAAAGGACTTTCACCAAAGTGACTTCTTTGTTCCTCAACCTTTGAATCTGATGATCAATAATCTCAATGGGAAATTCCTCATAAGTGAGGCTATCCTTCACACCCACCTCCTCTGAAGTTACAATCAAGGTCGGATCGCCAACACACTTTTTCAATAAAGAAACATGAAAAACTGGATGAACTGCTTCTAGATCGGCTAGCAACTCCAACTTATAAGAAACACTACCAACTCTCCTCAGAATCTTGTAGGGACCTACATAGCGGGGGATAAGATTCCCCTTATTATCAAACCTCATCACACCCTTCATGGGTGACACCTTCAGAAATACCCAATCATCAACCTTAAACTCCAATTCTCTTCTTCTCACATCTGCATATGATTTCTGTTGACTCTGAGCGGCCTTCAACCTCTCCCTAATAATCTGAACTTTCTCCATCATCTTATGAACTAACTATGGACCTATCAAGGCTGCTTCACCTACCTCAAACCAACCAATAGGATATCTACACCTTTGATCATAAAATGCCTCATAGGGAGCCGTCTAGATGCTAGAATGAAATCTATTATTGTAGGAAAACTCAATAAGAGGTAAGTGATCATCCCAATTACCTTTGCAATCAATCACACAAGCTCTCAACATATTCTCTAAAGTCTGAATGGTACGCTCTGCCTGACCATCTGTCTATGTGTGGAAAGCTATACAAGATTAACGTGAGTACCAAGACCCTTCTGAAATGATCTCCAAAACTGGGATGAGAACTGAGTATCCCTATTTGAGATGATAGACAATGGAACCCCATGTAATCAAACTATCTCACGAATATAGGGTCTGGCATAATCCTCTGCTGAATCGGTAGTCTTAATAGCCAAGAAGTGGGATGACTTAGTTGGGACACTTAGCCATAAAATCTGCTATGTCCCTCTTCATGCTATTCCACCAATAGTCTTCCCGTAGATCATGGTACATCTTGGTGGCACCGGGGTGGATAGAATATCTGGAGCTATGAGCCTCTATCAAAATATACTATCTCAACCCATCTATACTTGGAACACACAATCGACCCTGATATCAAAGTACACTATCTCTCTATTGGGAGAAAACCTCTACCCTCTACTGCTGGACTTCACCCTTTAACTGATGCAAAATAGTATTATTGTCTTGCTTCTCCTTCACTTCAACTACCAAAGATGATTTGGACCCATTTTGAACAATAACACCTCCATCCGCTGAATCTGTAAGGTGAACTCCCAATTGATCAAGTCTATGAATATCCTTAGCCATTTCCTTCTTTCCTTCCTCAACCAAGGATACACTCCCATAGAAAACCTACTAAGAGCATCAACCACTATATTGGCCTTACCCTGATGGTAAAGCACACTCATATTATAATCCTTAAGGAGCTCAAGCCACCTCTTTTAACAAAGATTCATTTCCTTCTGAGTGAACACATACTGAAGACTCTCATGATCGGTGAATACATCCATGTGGACACCATATAAGTAGTGTCTCCAAATCTTCAAAGCAAAAACCACTGCCACTAACTCAAGATCATGAGTAGGGTAGTTCTTCTCATGAATCTTAAGATATTTGGAAGCATAAGAAATCACCTTACCACGCTGCATCAAAACATAACCCAAACCAATTCTAGAAGCATCACAATACACAACAAATCCATCTAAGCCCTCAAGTAAAGCCAATATTGGAGCTGTGGTCAACCTAGTCTTCAACTCCTGAAAGTTCTTCTCACACTCATCAGACTACTGAAACTTAACCTTTTTCTGAGTCAACTTTGTCAATGGGGCAGCTATGGATAAGAATCCTTCCATAAATCTCATGTAGTAACCAGCCAATCCTAAAAAGCTCCTAAATCTGTCGGAGAAGTGGGTCTAGGCCAGTTCTTTACTGCCTCTATTTTCTGCGAATCAACTCGAATACTATCTCTAGTCACAAAATGACCCTGAAAAGCAATAGACTAGATCCAGAATTCACACTACTAAACTTAGCAAATAACTGTCGATTGTTGAGAGTTTGCAACACAACTCTCAAATGTTTCGCATGCTCATTCTCACTTCGAGAGTAGATAAGTATATCATCAATGAAAATAATCAAAACAAATCCAAATATTGTTTGAACGCATGATTTATCAGGTCTATAAAGACTGCAAGAGCATTCGTTAGTCCAAAAGACATAACCACAAATTCGTAATGACCATATCTAGTACTAAAGGTTGTCTTTGAAATGTCACACTCTCTAACTCTGCCTTGATAGTAACCGGATCTGAGATCAATCTTGGAAAAATAGCTGGCACCTTGAAGTTGGTCGAACAAGTCATCAATCCTAGGAATAGGTTACTTATTCTTGATTGTGACCTTGTTCGACTGATGGTAGTCAATACACATTCTGAGAGAACCATATTTTTTATGCACGAATAGGACTGGAGCACCACATGGAGAGATGTTGGGCTTGATAAAACCCTTATCAAGAAGGTCTTTCAACTGATCTCAGTTCCTTAATCTCCACTAGAGCCATTCTGTAAGGAGGAATAGATATAGGCTGCGTATTTGGGAGAAGGTCTATCCCAAAGTTAATCTTTTGCTCTAGGAGGGACTCCGGGCAAATCCTCGGAAAACACTTCAGGTAATTCATTTACAACAGGAACTGACTGGAGAGATGGGGTTTTAGACTCTGAATATATAACCTGAACTATATGATAAACACAAACCTTAGAAATCATCTTTCTAGCTTTGAGATAAGATATGAAATGACCCTTCGAGGATGGAGGACTACCTTGCCACTCTAAGATAGGTTCATTTGGAAACTTGAAACTGACTACTCGGTATGATAATCAATAGATGCATAACATGCATGCAACCAATCCATACCAAGAATGAAATCAAAATCAGTTATCTCCAACACTACTAGATCAGTTGAGGTGACTCTATAATGGACTGAGATAGGAAAATTTCTATAAATTCTCTTAGCTAGGACTGACTTACCAACCGGAGTGGAGACATGAAAGGGTTCTAAGAGTAGTTTAGGATAGACTTTAAACTTGCAAGCAACATTGGGGGTCACAAAAGATAAGGAAGCTCTGGGGTCTAATAAAGCGTAAACATTAATAGAGAAGACTTGAAGCATACCAGTGACAACATCTGGGGAACTCTCCTGATCCTGGCAAGATGATATAGCATAAAGACAATTCCGGCGCTGACCGCCACCAGTGCGGGAAGTGGTACCCTGTTGAACCGAATGACCTGTTAGAGGTGCTGAAGTAGACTGTGTCCTGCCACCTCCACCACCCTTCTTGGCTGAAGGGAAATATTGAATCTTATGACCAATCTGTCCATACCCAAAGAACCCCTCTCTGCCAACTAAACACTTACCTAGGTGACTCTTACCACACTTGTTGCAACTAGGGTAAGGAGTTCCTTTTGCAACACTCCTCTGAGAATGAGAACCTGACCCTCTACCTGTCTTATTATGACAAGTCCTGGGGGCCTGAGTAAAAGCACTAGCTGATAAAGGAACAGGTCCTGATGACCTCTTTAGAAATAAAGAACGGTGTCTGCCTTCAGGCCTCTGATGACTAAAACCCAAACTCTCTGATCTGGCCCTCTTGTTCTCCCTTGCCTTTTCCTTCAACTTATCTCCCTCAATCTGATGGGCATGAGTCATAAGACTAGAGATATTCATGTTCCCTAAAAGCATAGCGGACCTACACTCCTTTTTCACTAACTCTGACACCCCATAAATGAACTTACTCATTTGATATCTCATATCGGCCACTATAGGAGGATCATATCGAGAATGCTAAGTGAACCTCAACCCATACTCCTGAACTGACATAGAACCTTACCTCAAATTCACAAACTCTTCGGCCTTTTCCTCCCTCAACTCCCTAGGGAAGAACCGATCAAGAAATGCTCCTTCAAAGCACTTCCAAGTCATAGGGACTACATCTCTAACCCTAGCATCCTTCCACTGAGTATACCAAATGTGAACCACATCCTTGAGCTTATAGAAAGCTTGCTCAACACCATCAACACCGACAACCTGCATCACCTCTAAAATCTTGTTCACCTCATCCATGAAATTCTGTGGGTCTTCACCAACCTTAGACCCTAAAAACACTGGCGGGTTTATACGGATGAAGTCTAAAACTTTGGAAGCAACTACCCCACCATGAGGGTTAGAAGGAACATGTGCTTGTTGATTACCCTGATGGGCCATTGCATGAGCTAACATCTGAATAGAGTTCCTGAACTCTGCATTTATGACCTCGTGGTATGGAACTATAGGATTAGAAATTTGGTCGTTGTCTCAGCGAGGCATGGCATGAAGAGAAGGCATAATCTGAAATGCATAAAGATTGGATTAGAGGAGTTAAACTTTATCGTATGACATGATCATGAAAGAAGTAAAGCTTTTCCTAAGATATCTCGTTGCTTCCTACTCATAAGTGTAGAGCGCATCACACCCATAAAAGAGACTCTACTGGATGCAGCTTTCATACACTCTAGGACTCTTGAACCTGATGCTCTGATACCAAGTTTGTCATGCCCCGAGGCTACACCCTAGGCGTAATACGGGACCCGAGACTACAAGTGATACCAAGTTAACTCTTGATATTAGCATGACATAATATAACTTAGATAACAACAGCGGAAGCATAACTAAAGGGTAAGCACACTGACTCAACATAAACATAAAGATCTAGGAATATCACAATCTGAAATATGAAATCCCGAATATCTAGCTATATCTGAAAAACCTCTACAACTGTCATAATGAGTTGCTGGGATAAGGCCCCAGCTAACTCTAAGTAATGCAATAAAAGATTCTACTAGCTAGGAATCATACTAGTTCTGGAAAGATGAGGAATCACCAACAGTGACTGGATAACCTCTGTGGTCTCTAGCCACAAGCCTGAGAAGGGAAGCCTGAATCTGCATCATAATAGGATGTAACATAAGAATATGCGTTAGTACTATAAAATGTACTGAATATGTGAGCCTATGTAATAACATAATGAAACATGCTCGAAAATATGCTTAAAACTGTGTTCATGCATAATAAGAAGAATTATAAGTAAATATCATAGTTTAAGCATAAGACATTAATTAGAATTCAAACTTCAAAAATAGAATATCATATAACTTAATAACCTAAAAACATTCATACAAGAGTTTCTCTTAACTGACATAGACCATGTGAGCTATATGGAATTTGATGTAGACGCCCAATTGAGAGGACCCAATATACCTTTCTAGGGTATAAAGGCATAGCTGACATTATCACTAGTTCTAATGCCCAACTGAGGGGCTCATAAACCTATGGTAGTATATAGTTCTGGGACTTAAGGATGCGCTAAACCCAGTTCAACTCGGTGCTCAATACTACTCTCCAAAAACATACTTTAGCTCATACATAAAATCGGGCATATCTAATGCCAAAACTATTTGAAAAGCATAAGGACATATCTAATGTCATGTCATTCTCAAATCATAAGTCTTAAAGCTTAGCATAGACATTATTCAAATATACTTCTTTCTAAAATTCATAGATTTAAGAATTAGGCATGCAATTTCATAAGTACTTGAAGTCATGTTATCTAAACATGCCAATTTTGCTTAAAAATATGCAAATGGGGCGAAATCATTCTATAATTCATCCTCAATGCATGAACTTTTGAAATAATTGAAGAACTTTATATAAAATCATGGGTACAAGACTAGAAACCATGAATTAATATTAACAAACTGAATTCATAACAATTTCATAAATTGGGTAAGAACCCTAGTTTCATAAATTCAAAAAATAAAAGTAAAACTTGAGGGCTCACTACTAGGAAAAGGGGATTTAGCGATAATTATATAGTGGCAATAAGTTAATTGCCGTTAAAATATTCACGGGAGGCAAATATTAGCGTCCAATATATATTGGCAGCAATAAGTATATTTTTCATAGCAATTCCAAAAAATAGCCGGTAAAACATTTATCTTTTTCTTATTCTTCACGCTGCAATTCTTTTTTTCCTTTTCCATGATAAAAAAAGATAAAAAATTTCCCGCCTAAGTGAAAACATACCCTGATACATTAAAAAAAACCAATTCTTCTATCACAACTCCTCATCCAGGAGAAGACCTAAGGCTGTGATTCATCCTTCAACAAGGTAATCTTCTCTCCTCTACTTCTATCTCTATAGGTTTAGATCATTCTCTCCTCTACTTCTGTTTATATGAGTTACTTTGGGATTTTACCTTGTAATTTTTGTGCCAGCTAGGGTTTAGCCTTCAACAAGGTAGTCATCTATTTTTCTAATGGTATGTAAATCTAAATCTGTTATTCTAATATTCATTTATCATTAGTTAATTTTGCCTGAACTGTGATTTATCACTTTTTCTTAGTAAAGGAGACTGATTTTATTATTCATCTCGAGTATCTCAATATTTTAGATGAGACTTTGTTTATATTGTTCGTCTTGAATATCTTTAAATTTTGATGAAAAACTCAATTTTGAAGTCAGATTTTCCTATTAAAAAAATTAATTTTCAAGTCTATTTTAGGGTCTCGTTTCATCAGTTAAACCGACGTTTAATAACATAAGTTCAAAAAATTTAAAACACTGATTTCTTGGCTGTTTCTAGTTGATTTCTTGTTGCTACTGATGATTGTTGTCTAATTGTTAGTTATTATATTTTCTTCAACTGTGGTCTAGCTTTTTATTAAGTATTACATCTTTACTTAAAAAGAGTGTATGCCATGGTGAGTTGTTGGCTGCTACACACCTGCACATTGTTGCTGGCTTCTGCTATCTGTTATAAGCTTAAGGAACCTAAATCAAAGATGGTGAAGTTCTTCTAATTTTTCCTATAAGCGTTCTAGTTCTTGTGATTTCTTTTGGAAGCATGTGTTCTACTTTTGATATAAAAAATGGGGAGGAAATTTTTAAATGACACGTTGAGGACGATTGTGAATGCAGAAAAGAGAGGATTTGCTTCTGCTGAGCTACAATCTATCTCCAATGTTTTTGCTAATTTCCTCCAAATCATGAAATATCGAGGTTATATTAAAGACTTTCAAGTACACGATCCTCATAGAGTTGGTAAGATACATGTTCAATTGCTTGGAAGGATCAATGATTGTCGAGCTCTCACCTATAGAAAGGATATTAAGATGCAACCATTGAGAATTATAAAACGCGCGCTCTTACTTCACATCAGGTTTGTGTTCTCCACTTAAGACTATTTTATCCATGCTTCCTAACTCTCATCAGTTATAAGAAAGCCATCAAACATGACCTGCATCATTGTTCATTAAGTTTAGAATTTTCAGTTTTGCTATTTTAGGCCTTACCTCATATAATGTAATTTCTATTTAATGTCTCTGTTTGAATTTTGCTCACCAAATGGTAATCTGTTCACCTCTGTTTTTAGTTTTTCCTCTGTTTAAAGTTTTAACGTGTTAGGTCTTGGAAGGTTCCTCCCTTTTTAAGTATTTTAGCGTTGTCCTGCATTTCTTTTTGGTTTCACTTGACTTGAGTGTCTTTTTCAGAAAATTATTTTTTCATTATAATTCCTCGTGTTTCAAATTCATCCTGTTGGGATTTTGTTGTTCTTAAATTTTTGAAAACTAATTGATCATTGGAAAATTGTAAAGTTAGGGGATAATTGCTGTCATAATTGAGAATTATAAAACATGCGCGCTACCAACATGTCAGGTTTGTGTCCTTCCCCTAACTAGGACTTTTTTTTTTCCTAACTCTCATTAGTTACAAGAAAGCCATCAAACATGAGCTGCAGATCCCAAGCCAATGCAAATGCCACTAATCTTAAAAGCCCAACACAGCCACCCAAGCCATATGCCCCAAAACCCAACATTGAAATATTACGTGAAAAGAACTTATGTTATCGATGCCATGAAAAATATCACCCAGGCCACCAATGCAAACCAAAAGCACTACATGCTATGGAGGTACAAGAGGTTTAGTGGAAGGTTTGGTGGAGGAACCAAATGAAAAGGCAAAAGCTGGGGAGGAGGTGGTTAATGTAGAAGTCTCCTTGAATGTTTTGTTGGGCTTAAATAGTGCTCGATCCACCATTCGATTATCTGGATGGGTTAAGAAGCAACTTGTCATGGTTTTAATTGATAGTGGGTCTACCCATAGTTTTATAGATCCAACTATTGTTAAACTATTGAAACTACGCATGGAGCCCATGAAGAGGACCACGAGGGTTTGAGTGACTTGTACAAAATATGACTCGCAACCAAGTTTGTCCAATTCTCGAACGGAAGATGAATGATGAATTATTCTCATTTGATTTGGGACTTTTGAAAGCTGGGGGTGCAGATACTATATTAGGAATGGACTGGATTGACATCATGGCTCCTATTGTGTTGCATATGAGACCCCATAATATCTTTTTTTTCCAGAGGAGATAGAATGGTTACTCTAATTGGTTGTGATGCTTATGGTCCTATTAAAACATGTAATGTGAATGCAATATAGAAATTATTAAGAATGTGTCAGTGTACTATGTCTGCCCAATTGACTAGTATGGTGGTTGTTCTTCCAAAAGATGGACCGCCTGTACAAGTCCAAGGTCTATTTGATCAATACGTGGAGATTTTCAAAGAGCCAACAAGCCTTCCTTCTAATAGACCTTGTGACCATGTTATTGAGTTGATTCCAGGTTCCAAACCTATCAACCTATGCCCCTATAGGTATTCATTTGAGCAGAAGAACATCATCGAGAAAATGGTGCGGGAAATAGTAAAAGCCCAAACAATTGCACGTAGCAATTTTTCTTTTGCTTCCCCGGTTATTTTGGTGAAAAAGAAGGATTCTACATGGCGGTTTTGTGTATAGTATCAAAGGTTGAATGACATTACAATCAAGAATAAATTCCCAATTCCAGTCGTAGAAGATCTGTTGGATGAGCTAAATGGAGCACATTGTTTTTCCAAATTGGACTTAAGGTCGGGATATCACAAAATATGAATGAGGTATGGTTATGAGTTCAAAACAAACTTTCGTACCCATCATGGACTTTGGGAATTCAAGGTAATGCCTTTTGGTCTTACGAATGCCCCAGACACCTTTCAATCTTTAATGCATGAAGTTTTCAGCCCATATCTGAGGTAGGGCCTGAGCATCAATGGACAACTGAGATAAAATGTGTTGAGCTTCCTCATCATTTACATAGCTATCCATAACAACAGTGACCCATTTGGGTTGGATAGTTGTTAACCCATTACACTCTTCACTGGACTCAAACCTGCGAGATAAAGCATCTGCCACCACAGTTTTTGCTCCCTTGCGGTAATGTATCTCAGTTATCCATTGATGCTCAGGACCTACCTAATACTACTGAGCAACATGGATTGATCAGGATTAATGGCAAGTTATATGTGGTCAGCAATGGTCAACTAAGGAAAAGGTTGATAGACCAAATGCATTCCACACCCTGGGGAGGCCATTCTGGAATATTGGGCACTCAACAATGATTAAGGGCCTTATTCTATTGGCCAACATTGCTTCCGGAAGTGAAGGAGAAAGTAAAAAGCTGTGAAACCTGTCAAAGAAACAAGGGGGAGCATGTCCCTTACCCTGGGCTATTGCAACCATTACCAATTCCTTCCCGGGCATGGGAACACTTAACTATGGATTTCATCGAAGTCCTACCGAGATCACATGGGAAGGACACTATTTTAGTGATCATTGATAGGTACACTAAATATGCTCATTTGTTTACTTTGACTCACCCCTACAATTCAATAACTAAGGAACAAGTATTTCTGGATATTATTTGTAAACTCCATGGAGTCCCAAGCTCAATTCTTTCTGATCGGGATCCAATTTTCATGAGTTTATTGTGGAAGGAACTCTTCAAAGGTCTACAAGTTGAGCAAAGACTTAGTTCGGTTTACCACCCATAAACAGATGGTCAATCAGAGAGACTGAATCAGTGTGTCGAGGCTTATTTGCATTGCATGACTGGTCATAAACCCAATGAATGGACTAAGTGGATTCCTTTAGCGGAATTTTGGTATAATACCAATTTCCAATCCGCAATTGGGATGAACCCATTCAAAGCCTTGTATGGATATGATCCCCCATTACCAACCTTCGAGTTAGCAGCTCAATCAAAACTAGATTCACTGGACCATTTGCTGAGAGACAGACAAATTATCAACAAGGCTCTAAAGGAAAATCTTACTAGGGCTTAAAACAGAATGAAGCAGTACGCAGATTCAAAAAGAAATGAGAGGACCTTTGAAATTGGTGACCAAGTGTTACTAAAGTTGCAGCCTTACAAACAAGTTTCGGTGGTAATGAGAAGGAATTTGAAATTATCGGCCAAATTCTATGTACCTTACTAGGTAATCAGAAAGATAGGGCCAGTTACGTACGAACTCAAATTGCCTACAAGCTCCAAAATCCATCTAGTATTTCAGGTTTCCCAGCACAAGAAGGTCATGACCCGATTTCTCGATCATGATGGCACCTACAACCCCCCAGTAGGCAAACCAATTCTCGAAGCCCGGAACGGTTGATAATGGGCTACTATCTAACAAGCAGGCGGAAGAAAACATAATATAAGCAGAAGAAAGGGATATACGATAAAGAAAGGGGACAACAGGAATATATATAGAAGCTAAAACCATCCCAAACCCTGGTATCATAGTATAAGGACTGGAACTACATCAACAGAGTACAAGGATCCAAAAATAATATATACAAATGTCTCCAAGTAGTAAGAGAGTGCATAATACATAAGATAAACTAAAAGCTAAACTCCGGTCGCCAAAAGCTCACCCTCTGTCTAGGACACTCCCAAAATCAACCTCGCACGAGTCTCCACGAGCTAACGATAATGGCTCACACTAGGATCTGTACCAGAAGATGCAGAGTGTAGTATGCGCACCAATTGTTAAGCAATGGGTACCCAGTAGGTATCATAGGTCGACTGGGCACATATAAGACATAAGATCAGTAATATAGCAGAAGAGAAGTAAGTAGTCACAGAAACAATGAGTAAATACACGGAAGCTAGCACAGATGAATACAAGAAGAAAACAATGAACTTGGCTAGCTACTAGAATATATATCACATAGACACAGGTGAAAGAAAGGAATAATGCACCTGAGATCCACACGATAACAATATATAAAAAGTTTTAGAAATAGGCAGTATACTGGTAACCTCAAGTTCAAGAAGGGAAGGAGAGAAGCAATTTATCTAATCATGATTGAAACCCAATTCTACTCCCAAAACATGCCAATAATCTAAGTAGAACATGAAGTGAACCCGAATACAACCATAATCAGTGCCAAAGATGCGATAGGGTAAGAATAAGCCTACCTACAGTCCCAACGGGCAACCATACACCCAAGGAACACAAACAAGTGAATACAAACCCTCCGGCATCCCATACTATCGGAGCGTACACTCTGCAAATAGCAAACAAGGGTGGAATCGCACATAAATAGATGATATGATGTACTAGTGAAAACCTGATGGAACAGTAACCTCATATGTACCTCCTCCGGCACCTATGTGCCCAGTTGGTAGGATCCATTGAAGGACAGGACCCGTATACCCTAACTACACCATATTCCCCTCCTCCGACATACTCAGCACGTAGCCCCTGATTCGAATTGGCAAGGTCCATGGAAGTCCTCAACCACATACTAACTCTCGTAACATCAAAATAACAGTCCGGGGTGAATCCAGACCCAAAGTAGTAACCCAATCTTGAAATGCATGCCCGAAACCTGTCGGGGTCTAAATCGGTGAAGTAAGTCTCAAAAGCCCCTACAGGGGTGCCCGGACCTAACCGGGTCTAAAACAATAGTAAAACAAGTCTGATGCTCGGTCTAACCGAGTCTAGTACCACCTCCAATCAATAGTAAAACAAGTCTAGCACTCCAGCCCCATCGGGTCTTTTAGTAGTCTGAAAACAGTAATAAAATTGACCTATTAACTTTCTTACCCCAAGAAGATCCATGAAAATCATTTCCAAAACCCTTTATAACCATTTTTACCAAAAATAGGCCCTCTGGGCCATTCAAGGTTTAGAAAACTGCCAATAGTAGGCCAATGCCAAAACAATAGTAAAACATGTCAAAAATACCTTGATATGCATTAAATTGACGTGCTCAATCACAAAAAGTAGCCCAACGGCTCATAATGAACCTATCGTCCGTGCATAAGGTCTAATTGCTCTACAACACAGATAACCAGCCTAAGATCGCAATATCAATGTCTGGGACTCATGGACATTCCCAAATAACCCACCATTTACAGTCCAGAGTCAAGTATAAGGTCATGCAGGCCCACAAGGGAGATAATATCGTCTACCATGAGTACTACAACCATCAGAGAAAGTAAAATAGGCCAGACATGAAGAAGCGGACCATGTCTGTGGTACCGTGCTAATAAACCCAACCCAATGATGCTAATTAGTATAATTATATCCTATATATGTAAAGTCTAGAGGAGTTAAATCGTAACCTACCTGTCGTCCAATGACAAGCTGCTGGAACGATGATGTCCAAGCCTAAACTGCTCTGAGAAGCTTCGAACAGTAATCAAACTATCAAGAACACAGACTACAAATTAAAATGAGACTAATGATACCCATATTGTTATAGTAATAGCTGGGTCAAAATTCAGGTCACCGGCAGACACGTGGACTCCGTAATCTGAAGCCTGAAATGAAAGAGCTTACAATGATCACCACACTGCCGTGAGTGATTGCTCAGAGTATTGAGGAAATGACCAAGAATATGGATTAGAATAGCCTAACAATAACAAGAACAATCTAGGAATCAAAGAGGCAAATTTAACAGAATAAACAAGGGACTCACCGATTTGGAGATACAGAAATGATCACGGGACCAATAGACTTCACCCTGATGCCAAAAATCAAAGCTATGCAGAGAATTATGAAGCTTGAGCTTATAACAATGGAAGTTTTTGGTTTTTGGGTGAAGAAAATAAAGGGAGAAGCTTATATACTGCCCAGGGATCCTTCTTTGCGATCGCGAAGGGATCCCACGCGGTCGCAATGACTCTGCTGGCTATACCATCGCGATCGTGAGCACTAGCCACGTGATCGCAAAGAACAAGAAGGGAGGGCCTTTATCACGCTTGTAACAAGGGACACCACAATTGTATAGAGCAAGGAACCACGAACAATATCGCTGTCACGAAGGGCACTTCGCGATCGCGAATAACAAAGGTACCAGGTCCACAGGACCTTCATCGCGGTCGCGTGAAAGGTCCTCGTGATTGCGATTAAGGCCTGAGCCATGTACCTGCAACTGCCAATAACAATAACCAAGAGGGAAAAAGTCTCCGGGTGGGCCCTCAGGGCTCATGCAGGATCGCCCGCGCATAAATAAACTATGCTAACATATCAAAAATAACATTCCATACTCAATAGAACTGACAGAAAACCCAATGAAGGTCAATTTCATGAAAAGGGGGCCCAATGCCCAAAAACCAATCTTAAGACAAAATGGAAATCAACACCCAAAAATGAGTTTGGAAGCCTCGAGACTCAAACCCAAGGTCCCTCTAGCCTAAAATCGACATTCCGAAACTAACCCCACTAACAAGCCGTCTTCTCCAAATATTGATCAAAGTCAAACTTCCAAGTTCAACTGGCTAAAAAATAGGAACACCAACACAAAACTAAATCAGAAGCTCCCAGACCCCGACCAAGGGTTCATCTAGGCCATAATCCATGCTCTGGAGTTAACAGAACTGTCAAAATTTGATTTCGAGTGCGTTTACCAAGAATATTGACCAAAGTTAACAATTTCCTAAGTTAAAGCTCTAAAATAGGGAAACGACCATAACGACCAAACGAACGGCCAGAGCACCAAACCACCAGTCCCAGCAAGCTATAAATGACTTGAGGCTGCTACAGGCAAGCTCTATCAGTATAAGAAAAGCGTAAATACAGGAATAACCGAAAGGGTCATTACATCATCCACTACTAAAAGGGGCTTTCATCCTCGAAAGTCAAGCAGAAGGGAGTACCTGAAGGCTCAAACAACTCCGTATATTGGGCCTGCATATCCCTCTTGGTCTCCAGGTAGCCTCATTAACTGGATGGTGCCTCCACTGAACTTTTACAACCAGAATCTCCCTAGATCTAACCCTCCTGACATCTTTGGATAAAATAGTAATCAGCTCCTCAAGAAAAGCCAAACTCTCATCTAAATGAACCGAATTCCACTGCAATACATGAGACTCGTCTAGAACATACCGTCTCATAAATGACACATGAAATACAAGATTCATGGCTAAAAACATCGGAGGCAAAGCTTACATATAGGCAACATTACCAACCCTCTGAAGAATCTCAAATGGCCCAATGTACATGAGGCTAAGCTTGCCCCGCCGAGCAAATCTCATCACGCCCTTTATGGTCGATACAGAGAGGAATACTAAATCACTAACACTGAACTCCAAGGTACAAAGTCTACGATCAGCGTAACTCTTTTGCCTACTCTGAGCTGCTCGAAGTCTATCCTGAATCACTCAGACTCTATCTAAGGAATCTCAAAGCAAATCTGTACTCTGAGCCCTAGACCCCAAACCATCAAACCAACCAACCAACCAACCAGCGATCTGCAATGCCTACCATACAAAGCCTCGAAATGTTCCATGCCAATGCTCAAATAGAAACTAGTATTATAAGAATACTTAGCCAAAGTTATAAATTAATCCCAAGAACCTCCAAAGTCAAGAACACAGGCACGAAGCATGTCCTCCAGTTCCTAAATAGTTCTCTCGAACTGGCCATCTATCTGAGGGTGGAATGCGGTACTAAGCTGAACCTCTGTACCCAAATCTCACTGAATAACTCTTCAAAACTGAGATGTGAACTGAGTGCCACAGTCTGAAATGATAGAAGTTGGGACACCATGTAATCAAAAAATCTCATGAAGGGAAATCTGAGCTAACCTCTCTGCACTGTAGGTAGTCTGAACTGGCAGAAAGTTTGCTGACTTAGTCAACCAATCCATAATCACCCAAATGGAGTCGAAACCCCTAGAAGTACGAGGCAATCCAACTACAAAGTACATAGTGATCCCTTCCCACTTCCACTCAGGAATGGGAAGTCGCTACATCAACCTACCAGGTCTCATGTGCTCGAACTTCACCTGCTGACAGTTCAAGCACCAAGATACAAACTCTACTATATCCCGCTTCATACCACTCCACCAGTAAAGCTGCCTTAAATCTCTGTACATCTTGGGTGCGCCGGGATGGATGGAATATCTGGAATAATGTGCCTCATGGAGAATCAACTGAATCAAATCCCCAACTCACAGAACACAAAGTTGACAATCAAACCTCAGAACCCCATTTGAATCTAGAGTAGTCCGGCTGGCCTCACCCTGAATAACTTGATCACAAAGGTCACACAACTGCTGATCCTCAAACGGATGGCTCTAAATCTGATCAACCAAGGTAGAACGAACCTCAACACTGGCGAGAACCCTACTAGGATCCGACAAGTCAAGCCTAACCAAACGGTTAGCCAAGGACTGGATGTCCAAGGCCAATGGTCGCTCTAAAATTGAAAGTAAAGCTAGGCTACCATGTTTGCCTTGCTCAGATGGTACAGAATAATGAAATCATAGTCCTTCAGTAACTCAATCTATCTCCTCTGCCTCGAGTTCAGCTCTTGCTGACTCGTGATGTACTGAAGACTATGAAGATCGGTGAATATCTCAGGGAACCCCATATAAGTAGTGCCTGTAGATCTTGAGCGCAAAAACTACCGCCGCCAACTCCAAGTCATGAGTAGGGTAGTTGTTTTCGTGAACCTTCAGATGCCTCGATGAATATGATATTACTCAACCCTACTGCATCAATACACAACCAATACCGACCCAAGAAGTATCACAATATACCGAGAAACTTTGACCCTCAACTGGAAAAGTCAACACAAGAGCTGAAGTCAACAAGGACTTAAGCCTCTGAAAGCTATCATCGCACTGATCTAACTATAGAAATGGGACATCTTTCCTAGTAAGCCTAGTTAAAGGTGCTGCTATGGAAGAAAATCCCTTGATGAACCTCCTGTAGTACCCTGCTAACCCAATAAATTTGGAACCTTGGTAGGAGTAGTAGGTCTTGGCCAATCATGAATAGCTGAAATATTCCCTGGGTCCACTCTAATCCCATCCTTAGATAGCACGTGTCCTAGGAATGCAACTGACTCAAGCCAAAACTCACACTTTGAGAACTTGTCATAAAGCCGATGATCTCTAAAAGTCTAGAGTATAATTCTCAAGTGTTGCTCATGCTCCTCTTTACTCCGCAAGTATATCTAGATGTTATCTATGAAAACTATCACGAACGAGTCCAAGTATGAGCTAAGCACCATGTGCATCAAGTCTATGAAAGTTGCGGGGGCATTAGTTAGCCCAAAAAACATCACCAGGAACTCATAATGGCCATAACGTGTCCTGAATGCTGTCTTAGGCATGTCCTCCGCCCTAATCCTCAACTAGTGGTAGCCTGACCTCAAATCTATTTCGAAAACAAGGTTGAACCCTAATGCTGATCAAACAAATCATCTATGCACGGCATTGGATACCCATTCCTCACAGGCACCCTATTCAGCTACTGATAATTAATACACATCCGCATCGACTCATCTTTCTTATTCACAAACAGAATAGGTGCACCCCAAGGTGACACACTCGGCCTAATAAAACCCTTAGCTAACAAGTCCTAAAGTTGCTCCTTAATGTCTCTCAACTCAGCTGGAGCCATACGATAAGGAAAAATAGAAATGGGCCTGGTTCCCATCTCTAACTCAATAGCAAAGTCAATATCTCTCTCAGGTGGGAGGCTTGGCTGGTCGGTAGGGAACACATCTAGGAAATCTCTGACCACGGGAACTGACTCAAGGGAAGAATGGTCGGCACTAACATCCCTTACATATGCTAGATAAGACAAACACCCATGAGAAATCAACTTCCTAGCTTGAAAACAAGAGATGATCCTAGATAGTGTGCGGCTGACAAACCCTGCCATATAACCAGGGATACGCCAGGCACGACTATTGTAACGGTCTTGGCATAATGATTTAAAAATGCATGGTGAGGGGATAACAATTTCATACCCAGAATCACATCGAAGTCTAACATATCTAGAATCATCAAATCACCCCAAGTCTCCAAATCACCAATAGAAATCATAAAAGACCTCACAATCTGATCCACTACTAAAGAATCTCCTACTGGGGTCAAAACAGATATAAACATAGATAACGACTCACTGTCAACCCTAAACAAGGCAAATAGTAGGCAGAAACATATGAGCAAGTAGATTCAGGATCAAATAAAGCAAAAGCTGGTCAACGACATACAGAAATCATACTTATCATCACAGTATCCCATGACTCTGCCTTCTATCTCCCAAGGACCGCATAAAACTGATGACGACTACCACTTGACTGACCGCCGTCCCTACCACCCATCCTGCCTCATAGGGTACCACCCCTAGTGACCACCACCTCCTCTAGCCGGTTGTTGAACTATATGAATGGGCTGAGCAAGCTGAACCATACCTCGCTGGGGGCAATTACTAACATAATGACCACTAACCCCACACTCATAGAAAGCTGTACCCCATTGGGGGCACTCTCTGGCATAGTGACCGCTAACACCGCACTCGTAGGAACACCCTGATGGCCCATCCTATCGAGACGGACCTGTTGAACCTGTGTGGATACCACGTCTCAATGCCCTAAAAGTTACACCCCCCAAAGACTAACTACGATGACCATTCTGGATACCCTAACCCCGCTCAAGCTGAGAACTACCAGAAGACTAAAGTGAAGCCTAAACTGGTCGATTAGATTGACCCTGGTGCTGCTGCGGCTGATAACCTCGACCCCACTAGCCTGAACCCCTACTACCATGATGAGAACCAGTATAGATACCCTGATGTAGAGGCCTCTTATCTCTAGCCCCAGAGTCATGACGATGTAAATCCTCTACAGTATGGGCATAGTCTACAATAGCCTGAAATGATCAACTACTAGCAACCAATATCTCAGATGGCTCTCTCAACTCTGTCTGCAACCCCCAAATAAACCTACGGACTTTGTCGGTCTAGGTAGGCATGATCATAGCCCCAAATGGAGCAAGCTGGTGAAAACGGGTCTCATACTCCGATACGGTTATAGAACCCTGCATAAGACTAGTGAACTGCTCCCTATGATGCTCCCTATCGCTCTATTGCAAGAACTTGGTCATGAAGGCCTCATAAAACACTGACCAAGACAACGAAGGAGATGAAGATTGTATGCAAGCCACCTGGGCCCTCCACCATAACTTAGCTGGGCCCTCCAGCTATTGAGTAGTGTATCCAACTCTGTGAGTCTCCAATAAGCCCAAATGGTGTAGCATCTCCTCACAAGTAGTAATGAATTCATGTGGATCCTAACTAGAAGTACTAGCAAACCTCAGAGGTGCCAATCTCAGAAGCCTACCCAACACCATCTACTATGTCTCTGTCATAGCCAGGTGAGAAGCAAGAGGCTTTCCAACAGATAAAATCAGAATAACCTCAGCACGGTGAGGCGCAGTAGCAGGCTGCGCTCCTGAACTATGTGCACCCAGGGCTACCCCTAAGGAGATATCTATGCTACCCCAGCAGGCTGATCCCCGATCATACCCAATAGCTGTAGAAGTAAATCCCAAATACTTGAAGACTGAGCTGGGGATGAAGCTGGCGCAAAACTGGTGTTGGAGCTGGTACTAGAGCTGGTGGCTCCTGGGCTATCCCCTGGTCCACATGCTACTGCTTGGGAACAAACTCAGGCTTATATTCGGGCACAACCTCGACCCTAGGAGCTTTAATTGGTGCCTCTATTCGGGCACATCCTCGAACCCTACCTCTACAACCTCCTCGGCCCCTAGCTGGTGTCGGGTGCTCGTGTCAGGGGTGCTGGAGTCGAAGGCTCATCCCCACCTGATATCGACGATCTCGTACTAACCATCTGTGGGAGAATGAATTAGAACAAGTGAGATTTCAAGAAAATTTCAAGGATACTACGCACGAGATAGAAATAAGAAAAGGTCCATTTTTCTTAAGATTCTATTGTAGCCTCCAGAAGATTGAGTACAGACGTCTCTGCCTCGATCCGCAGGACTCTACTAGACATTAGCTCCTATACCGATGCCACCGGTGAACCTGGGCTCTGATACTAAGCTGTCACAACCCAATTTCTCGGTCATGATGGCACCTACAACCCCCTTGTAGGCGAACTAATATCCGTAGCCCGGAACAGTTAGTAATGGGCTACTGTTTAACATGCAGGCGGAAGAAAACATAATATAACCGGAAGCAAGGGATATATGATAAAGAAAAGGGATAGAAGGAATATATATAAAAGCTAAAACTATCCCAAAACCTGGTATCATAGTATAAGAGCCAGAACTACATCAAAAGAGTACAAGGGATCAAAAAACAATATATACAAATGTGTCCAAGTAGTAAGAGAGTGCATAATACAAAAGATAAACAAAAAGCTAAGCTCCGGTCGCCAAGAGCTCACCCTCAGTCTGGGATGGTCCAAAAATCAGCCTCGCATGAGTCTCTATGAGCTAAAAGTGATGGCCCACACTAAGATCTGCACCAGAAGATGCAGAGTTTAGTATGAGCACCAAATGCTAAGCAATAGGTACCCAGTAGGTATCATAGGCCGACTGGGCACATTTAAGATATAAGAGTAGTAATATAGCAGAAGAGAAGTAAGTAGTCACATAAACAATGAGTAAGTACATGAAAGCTAGCACAGAAGAATACAAGAAGAAAACAATGAACTTGGCTAGCTACTAGAATATATATCAAATAGACACAGGTGAAAGAAAGGAATAACAAACCTGGGATCCTCGCAATAATAATATATATAGAAAGTTTTAGAAATAAGCAGTATACCGGTAACCTCAAGTGAAAGAAGGGAAGGATAGAAGCAATTTATCTAATCATGCTTGAAACCCAGTTCTACTACAAAAACATGCCAATAATCCAAGTAGAACATGAAGTGAGCCCGAATACAACCATAATTAGTGCTAGAGATGCGATAGGGTAAGAATAAGCCTACGTACAGTCCTAACAGGCGCCCATACCCCGAGGAACACAAACAAGTGAAGACCAACCCTCCGGCATCCCATACAACTAGAGTGTACACTCAACAAATAACAAACAACAAACAATGGTGGAATCGCACTCAAATAGATGATATGATGCAGTTGTGAAAACCAGGTGGAAAAGTAACCCTATATGTACCTCCTCCGATGCCTATGGGCCCAATAGGTAAGATCTATAGAAGGACACAACCCGTATACCTCAACTACACCGTATACCCCTCCTCCAGCACACTAAGCACGTAGCCCATGGTCCGGATCAGCAAGGTCCATGGAGGTTCTCGACCATATACTAACTCTCGTAACCTCAAAATAACAGTCCTCGGTAAATCCAAACCCAAAGTAGTAACCCAATCTCAAAATGCACGCCCGGAACCTATCCAGGTCTAAATCGGTGAAATAAGTCTCAAAAGACCCTACAAGGGTGCCCAGACATAATTGGGTCTAAAACAGTAGTAAAACAAGTCTGATGCTCGGCCTAACCGAGCCTAGTACCACCTCCAATCAACAGTAAAATAGGTGTAGCACTCTATCCCCACTGGGGGCTAGTAGTAGTCTGAAAACATTAATAAAATTGACCTATTAACTTTTTTACCCCAGGAAGATCCATGAAAATCATTTCCAAAACCCTTTATAACAAATTTTACCGAAAATGGGTCCTCGAGGCCATGCAAGGTTTAGAAAACCGCCAATAGTAGGCCCAAAGCCAAAACTATAGTAAAACATGTGAAAAATCCCTTGATATACATGAAATTGACGTGCTCAATCACAAACTGTAGCCCAACGGCTCACAATCAACCTATCATCCCTACAAAGGCTCTAATCACTTTACAACACAGATAACCAGCCTAAGATCACAATATCGATATCTGGTACTCACAGACATTCCTAAATAACCCACCATCTATGGTACAGAGTCAAGTATAAGGTCACGCAGGACTACAAGGGTGGTAATATCGTCTACCACGAGTACCACAACCATCGGAGAAAGCAAAATAAATAGAACATGAAGAATTGGACAAGGTCAGTGGTACCAAGCTAATAAACCCAACCCAAGGATGCTAATTAGTACAATTATATCCTATAAATGCGAAGTCTAGAGGAGTAAAATCGTAACCTACCTGTCATCCGATGACAAGCTGCTAAAATGATGTCCAATCCCGAACTGCTCCGAGAAGCTCCGAACAGTAATTAAACTATTAAGAACACAAACTATACATTAAAATGACACTAACGATACCTATATTGCTATAGTAATAGCTGGGTCAAAATTCGGGTCACCAGCGATCCTATGGGCCCTGCAACCCAAAGCCAGAAATGAAATAGCTTACAATGATCACCACACTCCCATAGTGCATGCTCAGAGTATTGGGGAAATGACCAAGAATATGGCTTAGAACAACCTACCAATAAAAAGAACAATCTAGGAATCAAAGAGGCAAATTTAACGGAATAAACAAAGGACTCACCGATTTGGAGATACATAAATGATCACGGGACCAATAAACTTCACCCAGATGCCAAGAATCGAAGCTATGTAGAGAATTATAAAGCTTGAGCTTATAACAATGGAAGTTTCAGTTTTTGGGTGAAGAAAATAAAGGGAGAAGATTTTATACTGCCCAGGGATCCTTTTTCGCGAATGCGAAGGGATCCCACGCGGTCGTGATGACCACACTGGTTAGACCATCACGATCGTGAGGACTAGCCATACAGTCGTGAAGAACAAGAAATGGGGGGCTTCATCGCGGTCGTGACAAGGGACACCACGATCTCGTAGAGCAAGGAACCACGGACAACATCGCGATCACAAAGGGCACTTCATGATTGCAAAGAACAAAGGTACCAGGTCCACATGACCTTTATCGCGGTCGTGTGAAAGGTCCTTGTGATTGCGATTAAGGCCTGAGATTTGTACTTGCAACTTCCAACAGTAGAAACCAAGAGGGAAAAAGTCTCTGGGTGAGCCCATAAGGCTAATCTAGGACCCCACGCACGCAAACAAACTATGGCTAACATATCAGAAACAATATTCCGAACTCAACAGAACTGACAGAAAACCCAACGGAGGTTGGTAACATGAAAAGTGGGCCCAACACTCAAAAATCAACCCTAAGCCAAAATGGAACTCAATATCCAAAAACGAGTTCGGAATCCTCGGGACCCAAACCCAAGGTCCCTCTAGCCCAAAGTCGACATTCTAGAACTAACAGCGCTGACAGAATTTTCATCCGAGGCCGTCTTTTCCTAATATTGACCAAATTCAAATTTCCAAGTTCAACTATCTAGAAAATAGAAATACCAACGAAAAACTAAACCGAAAGCTCCCAAACCCCGACCAAGGGTCTATCTAGGCCATAATCCAAGCTCTATAGCTAACAAAACTATCAGAATTCAATTCTGAGCACATTTACCAATAATGTTGATCAAAGTCAATAATTTTCTAAGTTAAAACACTAAAATAGGGAAACGACCATAACAACCAAACGAACAGCCAGGGCACCGAACCATCGATCCCAGCAGCCATAAATAACTTGGAGACGCTATAGGCAAGCTCTATCAGCACAAAAAAAGTGTAAGCGTGAAAATAATCGAAAGGGTCATTACGAAAAAAAATTGGGAAACCAAGTACTACCATCACAGGAACCACCTTTCTGCTCCGATGACGGACAAATTACGGCTGAACCTCTTGCAATTTTGGAAAGGCATATGGTAAAGAAAGGAAACAAAGCAGTGACCCATATTCTGGTTCAATGGACCAATTTATCCATGGATGAAGCAACATGGGAGGATTACTCATTTCTGAACTCTCAATTCCCATAGTTCGATCAGTAATAACCGACAAAGTTCTTTTTTTCAAAAAAAGAGGGATGGTATGTCACGATTACAATCATGACTTGGGTCCTCTGACTCGGGTTGTCCACAGTTGGGCCGGGTTACTTCTATTATAGTGGGATGGACTAAGTAAATAATAGCTCTATTTTATGTTGAGGCACATTTGTAATTTTATCCTTTATTTCTCCTAAAAACGGCTATATGCCCAAATAAGGACAGGTGTCCAAGTTAGTACAAGTTTGTTAGGCTAGACAACTATAGCTAGCAAGATTTCTATTATTATCTATTTTCTTGTATTCATAAATCAATTATTCAATATCAAAGATTGCTATTTTTCTTCTATTTCCTTTTCTTGTTCTTACTTTTCACTCCCTCATATCCAAATCAGTAGTTTGACGCTACATAATCTTATCAACACATTGTGTTTATACTGAATCTGCTAAAAAATTTAATCGTAAGAGTTTTAAATTAAAAGTAAAGTAATAATATTTTTTTCTTAATCATGATTAAATAGTTAATATTTATATATGCAGTGTTTATTTATTTGATGTAAACATTGAGTTTATTTTTTTTTAATTTAAAGTGGAGAAGGGTTGGTTTGGTTATGACAAGTCTACATACTTTCTGAATTTATTAAAATTAATATTGGACCGACTTAAACACGGCAAGAAAATACATTCATTGTATCTATTTGTCAATGTCGCTATAATAAATCAACTTACGGAAAGAAAAAGGTGTCTAAATCATGTGCTTTTGTCGTCTAATGTAATACTTTTTGACGCTTGTTTGATTTTCTGGGTGTCCCTTTGAAGTTTTTTGATATATAAGCCAACTTCTCTAAGAATAATAGATAATTATAGAATCTTAATTGGTCATGAAGGAATCTATCATATCCCGATAATAAGCGTGAGCTTTATATTATTTTTAAAAAAAGAAATTGAAATGAGGCCCAAGCGTCTCGTGGAATCATCCTTTATTACACCTATTCCATCACCTTTTTCCTAATTTTTAAAATATTATTTTAATTACAAGTCATACTAGAATCATAAAATTAGTTGTTATTCTATTTACTGCATTTAATAGTATTTTTTTAATTTTAATGTGATTTTTTAATGATACTTAATTAAGGAAGAAATATAGACCGGGACCCACTAAATAACTCATTATAATTAAGAAAGATAATTACAATGAGTTATTAACTGTGCAACAAATACACACTGGGATCCACTAAATATCACGTTTCAAACTTGATTAAATAAGCTAATTATTTTTTATTTAATTTATTTAATCTATAGCATACACAAAACCATTATATTTGGTATAAAGTTGATATTCAATTTTGGTATAGAACTGATATAAAAATTAGTATAAAATTGGTATTCAATTTGGTATGAAATTGGTATTCAATTCATGCTACTATACTCTATACAAGAATCATTATGCAACTAGATTCTATACACATTGCATACACAATCATTCTCACTTATTCTATACACATTGCATCCGCAAAATCATTCAATTTGATATACAAGTTGGTATTCAAATTGGTATAAAATTGATATTCATAGAGTAAAGAATAATTATTCTATTAACAAACATCATATGTTTAGCATAAGTTTTTATATCATAAAGACAAAAAATACATGAATTCCTTTTTAAGAATTGAACTTGTTAGTGAAAAGGTATATATTTGGGGAATGATTTTTTTTCTTCAAAAATTGAAATATATTTTAGGAGAGAGAATGAATATAAAATGTATATATTTTGGGAATGAATATATTTTAGGAAAGAGAATGACGGATTAGAAGGGAAAATATATTTAATTAATTTATAAATCGCTAGATTTAAGCCTACAAAATCACAATTATTAGTGGAAAAGCTGATCATAGAAAGAAGTAAAATAAGGAAATTACGTCTCCTCACCTTTCTCACTCTAAACTCATTTTTCTCTCTACCAAAATTGCTCTTGATCATTTCTAATCCTTGGGGAATCAATTGCATGTGGATTATTAGTGTTTTTTTCCAATTTTTGGTAAGTTATCTTCCCCACTTGTCCTTTTAGCTTCCCTTGGATTTTCTTAATTTCCTCCATTGTTGCTCCTACCAAAGCTTGGAAATTCTTATGTAGTGGCTGCCTCTAGCTCGTGCATGCTTCTTGGAAGTAAAGGATTGTCCATCTCGGCATGAAATTCCATCTTTGTGTTAAGTAATTCTTGCGCAATTTCCATTTTTATTTTCGAAATTTCCATTCTTTAATCCCCAACGTGAGAGGGCTATTTTGGTGCCCTTCCCTTATCCAATTGTGCTCAAATTTGGAGCATGCCTTCTGGCATTGTTGGGGTCATCGTGGTTCTTTTCGTTTTTGGTTTTGGGTTGCAGACCTCACGAGTTTGTTTTTGACATGAATATTGACCCAACTACAATTGTAGCAATATGGGTATCGTTAGACTCGTCTTAACATTTTATTCATGAATTTGATAGTTTGATTCTCGTTTGGAGCTTCTCGGACCAGCTCGGCCTCGGATATCATCGTTACTGCATCTTGTCATCGGATGACAGGTAGGTTACGACTCAACTACCTAGACTTCACATATATCGGGTAAACTTGTACTAGTTGGAATCCTTGGGTTAGTTTATTAGGTTGGTACCATAGACCTTGACCGCTTTTCCATGATTCGTCCTATTTCTTCCCTTCGTTGTGTGTATTCCTATTAGCTGATATATTATCACGACCTGATTTCTCGGTCATGATGGCACCTACAACCCCCGGTAGGTGAACCAATCCCCGTAGCCCAGAACAGTTAGTAATGGGCTACTATCTAGCAAATAAGGGAACAAGACGAATAAAATAGATAACATGGATATAAATGTATACATATGCGGAAACTAAACCAAACCCCAAGACCTGGTATCATAGTACAGAGCCAAAACTACATACATGGAGTGTAAACTATCCAAAAAAATATATACAGATGTCTCTGAATGGTAATAGAGTACATAAAGCAAAAGATAAACTAAAGCTAAGCTCCGATCGCCAAGAGCTCACCCTCAGCCTGAAGTAGTCTCCAACAGATCTCCAAGCACGATTCACAACGGTCTAACGGCGATGGCCCACGCTAGGATCTGCACCCAAAGATGCAGGGGGTAGGGGTGAGCACCAAATGCGAAGCATAAGGTACCCAGTAGGTATCATAGGCTGACTGGGCACATATAAGATAAAAGAGCAGTAATAGACAGAATAGAAGCAAGTAGTCACAGAAATCAACGAAAGGAACACAGGAACTAGCCCAGAGGGAAATCAACAGAACCACATGTGAGGCTAGCAAGCAGAATATACACACCAAAGGCACAGGTGAAAGTAAAAAAACAACGCACCTGGGATCCTTGCAATAACAGTGCATATAAAATAAGTTTACGAAAGGGACGGTATACCGGTAACCTCAAGTGTAAGAAGAAGAGAGAAAGAATAATGATAGGCATGCTCAGAGACATGAATCAAACTCAACTAATCATATCAATCTCATACTATCCATAAAGAACTGTAAGTAAATAACAAAAGTCTACCTACAGTCCCCCGGCCGCCCATACAACCGAGGCACACAAACAAGTGAAAACAAACCCTCCGGCATCCCATACTACCGGAGCATACAATCAGCAAACAACAAACAAGGGTGGAACCTCGAACCATGAATGATATGATGCATGAAGATCTTAAGTGCCATGGTATCTCTGTATGTACCTCCTCCGGCGCCGATCCGGCCCAGCAGGTAGGTTCCATGGAAGGACTCTGCCCGTATACCTCTACTCCACCGTATACCCCTCCTCCGGCACACGCAGCTCGTAGCCCCTGGCCCGGATGGCAAGGTCCATGGAGGTCCCCGACCCCATACTAAACTCAGTATCAGAACATGTCGTCCGGAAGCAAGTCCGGTATCAAGATGGAGACCCAGTCTCGAATATGCAATGCCCAGACCCTGTCCAGGACTAAAGTAGTAGGAAAATATCTCAAAACCCCTCCAAGGGTGCCCGGGCGTAGCCGGGTCTAAACAGTAAAAAGTCATCTCAGGTGCTCGGTCCGACCGAGGCTAAAAATCATCTCAAATAACAAGAAAACTCAACTAGCACCCCGGCCCTGCCGAGTCTAGCGATAATCATAAAACTGATGATTTTAAACATAATTTTACTTTCTTGCCCAAAAATCTCCACCAGTGAAATCAACCATTTTCAAATCATTTCCATCAAAAACGGGCCCCCGGGCCATGCAAGGTTTAGAAAACAGTGCCAGTAGGCCCGAAGCCACAAACCACGAAAACGACGGATTAAAACCTCTTTATATGCATGAAAATGGTATGATCAAACACAATAGCTGCCCAGCAGCTCACAATCAACCTATCGACCCTGCACAGGCCCACAGCTACTCATCAAGCATAACCAGCCTAGAAGGATAATTCTATGCCCGAGACTCGCGGACATTCCCAAAATCCCACCTTCTATGTTCCAAAGTCAACAAGGCCTCACAGGACCGCAAGGGTAAATAAAATATATCGGCAAACACTACAAGCAATGGAGGAACAAAAGTAGGCGGACATGAATAAAGCGGTCGAGGTCTGTGGTACCAACCTAATAAACCAACCCAAGGATGCCCATTAATACAATTTTATTTTATATATACGGAGTCTAGGAAAAATAAACCGTAACCTACCTGTCGTCCGACGACAAGCTGCTGAAACAACGATGTCCAAGCTCGAACCACTCCGAGAAAATCCAAAACTAAATCGGAATCGGATTCGGATTTGGGACGGAATAACTTGACGTAGATAATTGATTTTCTATTTTCCGTGATCAAATATAAGAACAACCAATACTCTCATAATATAAGTAAGACATAAGGATGATTTTTTTCCAAATGAATGGAACAAGAATAATAATAATAGTGGATATGCAGTATTCATTGTCACAAGATTCCACTGAATTTATATATAGCAATTGTTACATTGCTTAAATGAATAGGCAGCATGCATTTCAATGTTATGAAATGTTAACATGCTGCCACATGCTGCCTAATTCGTGTACAAGGCCTCCACTTCCACGTGGAAGTGGAGGTGGCTACAAATTCTCCCCGTTAGATATATATTCGGGTATTGCGTAAATTCGTGATAAAATAAATATAATATTTTAAATATACCATAATTCATAGAAAATTATTTCGAATAAAACCTACTATATTATATAATAAATTTTAACATAACTAAATTTACTATCTCCGTTAAAATATTATGGTGTATAAAAACCTTATAAAATAAATACATATACACTTATATCGTATCAAAGATATTTTTCATAAACCTTTTAAAATATTTGAAAAGGCAATGATAACATAATTTTTACCAATTTCAACTTTTAAATAATATATTTTCCAATACGCACGATTTCGATACTCAAGAATTCTCTCGGGATCCTCCCTTATTTTTTATAACTGTTTCGGAACTGAAACGGCATTTTAAAACGTGATGTCGATGCTTAAATCGCGTTTAACCCGGCCCGGTTCGCGACCCGGTTTGCAACCCATTTTCTGCCAGACAGTCCGCGGTAAAATAGTCATAACTCTTTACTCCGAGATCAGTTGGATGTGAGGTTTTGTGCATTGGAAACTAGACTCGTAGACCTTCGATTTGGTATCTCGGGGGACTTCTAACTCTTTACATATTGGGAGAAAAGCCCTGATACATTTGGCCCAAAGTTCAGAAAATTTGTTAAAGGTCTTACGATATCTTTTGTCGATTTGCATGACTTCAAAAGTTATACGTGGAAATGACCGGAAGGGTCATTACACATTGGTTCGGAAGGGAAAACGTGGGGCTTTAGGATTTCAAACGTGGCCCGGAATGAGAGATAGGGATTTTTTGATTTTTTTCGTGTGTTATAGTCCATGGATTTGTGTGATATGTGCGTCCGGCAGTATTTTGGAGGAAATTTTTCGTGGGCGTCCGCGACGACCTATTTAATGGCGGGCGTTGGTTCGGAGGGGCAAGCGTGGGGTTTTAAGATTTCAAACGTGGCCCGAAACGGGAAGTAAGGATTTTTCAGTTTTTTCGTGTGTTATAGTCCATGCATTTTGTGTGATATGTGCGTCCGGCGGTATTTTGGAGGAAAGTTTTTGTGGGCGTCCTCGACGACCTATTTAATGGCGCGCGTTGGTTCGGAGGGGCAAATGTGGGGTTTTAGGATTTCAAACGTTGCCCGGAACGGGAAATATGGATTTTTCAGTTTTTTCGTGTGTTAGTCCATGGATTTTGTGTGATATGTGCGTCCGGCGGTATTTTGGTCAAAATTTTTCGTGGGCATCCGCGACGACCTATTTAATGGTGCGCGTTGGTTCGGAGGGGCAAACGTGGTGTTTTAGGATTTCAAATGTGGCCCGGAATGGGAAATAGGAATTTTTCTATTTTTTCGTGTGTTATAGTCCATGGATTTTGTGTGATATGTGCGTCCGACGGTATTTTGGCCAAATTTTTCTTGGGCATCCGCGACGACCTATTTAATGGCGCGCGTTGGTTCGGAGGGGCAAATGTGGTGTTTTAGGATTTCAAACGTGGTCCGGAACAGGAAATAGAGGTTTTTTGGTTTTTTCGTGTGTTATAGTCCATGGATTTTGGGTGATATGAGCGTCCGGCGGAATTTTGGTCGAAATTTTTCGTGGGCGTCCGCGATGACCTATTTAATGGCGCGTGTTGGGCCGGAGGGGCAAACGTGGTGTTTTAAGATTCAAACGTGGCCCGGAACGGGAAATAGAGATTTTTCAGTTTTTTCGTGTGTTATATTCCATGGATTTTGTGTGATATGTGCGTCCGGCGGTATTTTGGAGAAAAATTTTTGTGGGCGTTCGTGACGACCTATTTAATGACGCGCTTTGGTTCGGAGGGGAAAATGTGGGGTTTTAGGATTTCAAACGTGACCCGGAACGGGAAATAGGGATTTTTCTATTTTTTCGTGTGTTATAGTCCATGGATTTGTGTGATATGTGCGTTCGGCTGTATTTTGGAGGAAAGTTTTCGTGGGCGTCCGCGATGACCTATTTAATGGCGGGCGTTGGTTCGGAGGGGCAAGAGTGGGGTTTTAGAGTTTCAAACGTGTCCCGGAATGGGAAGTAGGGATTTTTCAGTTTTTTCGTGTGTTATAGTCCATGGATTTTGTGTTATATGTGCGTCTGGCGGTATTTTGGAGGAATTTTTTTGTGGGCGTCCGCGACGACATATTTAATGGCGCCCGTTGGTTTGGGGGGAAAACGTGGGGTTTTAGGATTTCAAACGTGGCCCGGAACGGGAAATAGGGATTTTTCAGTTTTTTCGTGTGTTAGTCCATGAATTTTGTGTGATATGTGCGTCCGGCGGTATTTTGGTCAAAATTTATCGTGGGCGTTGGCGACGACCTATTTAATGGCGCGCGTTGGTTCGGAGGGGAAAACGTGGTGTTTTAGGATTTCAAACGTGGCCCGGAACGGGAAATAGGGATTTTTTTGGTTTTTTCATGTATTATAGTCCATGGATTTTGTGTGATATGAGCGTCCGGCGGAATTTTGGCCGAAAGTTTTCGTGGGCGTCCGCGATGACCTATTTAATGGCGCGCATTGGTTCGGAGGGGCAAACGTGGGGTTTTAGGATTTCAAATGTGGCCCGGAACGGGAAATAGTGATTTTTCAGTTTTTTCGTGTGTATAGTCCATGGATTTTGTGTGATATGTGCGTCCGGCGGTATTTTGGAGAAAAATTTTTGTGGGCGTTTGCGACGACCTATTTAATGGCGCGCATTGGTTCGGAAGGGAAAACGTGGCGTTTTAGGATTTCAAACGTGGCCCGAAATGGGAAATAGGGATTTTTCGATTTTTTCATGTGTTATAGTCCATGGATTTGTGTGATATGTGCATCCGGCTGTATTTTGGAGGAAAGTTTACGTGGGCATCCGCGACGACCTATTTAATGGCGGGCGTTGGTTCGGAGGGGCAAGAGTGGGGTTTTAGAATTTCAAATGTGGCCCGAAATGGGAAATAGGGATTTTTCTATTTTTTCGTGTGTTATAGTCCATGGATTTTGTGTGATATGTGCGTCCGGCGGTATTTTGGCCAAATTTTTTGTGGGCATCCGCGACGACCTATTTAATGGCGCGCGTTGGTTCTGAGGGGCAAATGTGGTATTTTAGGATTTCAAACGTGGTCCGGAACAGGAAATAGGGATTTTTTGGTTTTTTCATGTGTTATAGTCCATGGATTTTGGGTGATATGAGCGTCCGGCGGAATTTTGGTCGAAATTTTTCGTGGGCGTCCGCGACGACCTATTTAATGGCGCGTGTTGGGCCGGAGGGGCAAACGTGGTGTTTTAAGATTCAAACGTTGCCCGGAACGGGAAATAGAGATTTTTCAGTTTTTTCGTGTGTTATATTCCATGGATTTTGTGTGATATGTGCGTCAGGCGGTATTTTGGAGAAAATTTTTTGTGGGCGTTCGCGACGACCTATTTAATGACGCGCTTTGGTTCGGAGGGGAAAATGTGGGGTTTTAGGATTTCAAACGTGGCCTGGAACGGGAAATAGGGATTTTTCTATTTTTTCGTGTGTTATAGTCCATGGATTTGTGTGATATGTGCGTTCGGCTGTATTTTCGAGGAAAGTTTTTGTGGGCATCCGCGACGACCTATTTAATGGCGGGCGTTGGTTCGGAGGGGCAAGAGTGGGGTTTTAGAATTTTAAACGTGTCCCGGAATGGGAAGTAGGGATTTTTCAATTTTTTCGTGTGTTATAGTCCATGGATTTTGTGTGATATGTGCGTCTGGCGGTATTTTGGAGGAATTTTTTGTGGGCGTCCACGATGACATATTTAATGGCGCCCGTTGGTTCGGGGGGAAAACGTGGGGTTTTAGGATTTCAAACGTGGCCCGGAACGGGAAATAGGGATTTTTCAGTTTTTTCGTGTGTTAGTCCATTAATTTTGTGTGATATGTGCGTCCGGCGGTATTTTGGTCGAAATTTATCGTGGGCGTTGGCTACGACCTATTTAATGGCGCGCATTGGTTCGGAGGGGCAAACGTGAAGTTTTAGGATTTCAAACGTGGCCCGGAACGGGAAATAGGGATTTTTTGTTTTTTCGTGTATTATAGTCCATTGATTTTGTGTGATATGAGCGTCTGGCGGAATTTTGGCCGAAAGTTTTTTTGGGCGTCCGCGATGACCTATTTAATGGCGCTCATTGGTTCGGAGGGGCAAACGTGGGGTTTTAGGATTTCAAATGTGGCCCAGAACGGGAAATAGTGATTTTTCAGTTTTTTCATGTGTATAGTCCATGGATTTTGTGTGATATGTGCGTCCGGCGGTATTTTGGAGAAAAAATTTCGTGGGCGTTCGCGACGACCTATTTAATGGCGCGCATTGGTTCGGAAGGGAAAATGTGGCGTTTTAGGATTTCAAACGTGGCCCGAAATGGGAAATAGGGATTTTTCGATTTTTTCGTGTGTTATAGTCCATGGATTTGTTTGATATGTGCATCCGGCTGTATTTTGGAGGAAAGTTTACGTGGGCGTCCGCGACGACCTATTTAATGGCGGGCGTTGGTTCGGAGGGGCAAGAGTGGGGTTTTAGAATTTCAAACGTGTCCCGGAATGTGAAGTAGGGATTTTTCAGTTTTTTCGTGTGTTATAGTCCATGGATTTTGTGTGATATGTGCGTCTGGCGGTATTTTGGAGGAATTTTTTTGTGGGCGTCCGCGACGACCTATTTAATGGCGCCCGTTGGTTCGGGGGGAAAACGTGGGGTTTTAGGATTTCAAACGTGGCCCGGAACGGGAAATAGGGATTTTTCAGTTTTTTCGTGTGTTAGTCCATTGATTTTGTGTGATATGTGCGTCCGGCAGTATTTTGGCCAAATTTTTCGTGGGCGTCCGCGACGACTTATTTAATGGCACGCATTGGTTCGGAATGGCAAACGTGGGGTTTTAGGATTTCAAATGTGGCCCGGAATGGGAAATAGGGATTTTTTAGTTTTTTCGTGTGTTATCATATTCCATGGATTTTGTGTGATATGTGCGTTCGGCGGTGTTTTGGAGGAAATTTTTCATGGACGTCCGCGACGACCTATTTAATGGCTCGCATTGGTTTGGAAGGGAAAACGTGGGGTTTTAGGATTTCTAACGTGGCCCGGAATGAGAGATAGGTATTTTTTTATTTTTTCGTGTGTTATAGTCAATGGATTTGTGTGATATGTGCTGATAACGCCCAAACTACACCTCAAATTAACGAAGCGTAAGCGGTCGTAGTAAAATATAGAACCCAACAAAGGTTGGGTTCGAATCCCACAGAGAATATGGTGAAAGTTAAGTCTTTAGTGAATTAAGAGACTAGTCGTCAATAGTTTCCGGTAAATAGGGGGGGTTTTGTGATCAATATTTGTAAACAAAACAAACACTTAATGTATGAATGATAATCAATAGGAGAGAGAGAACTAGGGAAGTGTTTACCATGGCGTTAGTAACAAAGACGATTCTAGGCTTAACGGGGTTCTTTCTATATGCGTGTCACGATGTGATTGAATTAATTGTATCGTCTAAACGTTTCTCAACCAAATAGACAAATTTACTTTTGAATTCTCTCAAACTTGAAAAGGTGTGCTTTTAGATTTCAATCCTAAACATCAAGTAGATTAATCTAGTTACAACATTAATCATAAGACGAGAGTTAGTAGTCTCGAATCCTCGTCGTTAATCAAGTTTCCCGATTTTAATCTCTTTACTAAAGCAAATTAAACCTAGGCATGTTCTAATGTTTGCAACCACTAGAAAACGTTACATAACGAATGATTAACAACGTGACAACATATATATTTAACCCGTCGCTACCCGGAATCTATATTGCTACTTTTGCCATGGCTCCCACAACCCTAGTTGTGGGAGGTTTAGTTAATCATGCTATAAAGAAAAGAGAAGAGCATTGTATTCATAATAAAGAGAAGGGATTCTTACAATATAATGAAAACCAATCTTCAATTATTCCAAGAACAAGAAAAACCAAGATCCCAAGAACAAATCAAGAACACGAATTCAAGAGTTGTAAACGTGTTTCTTGATCTCCAAGTCTCTCCTAAAACTATTGGGAGAACTATATTAAAAAGCTTGGTTAATGCATAAATAAAATAAACCTAACATAGGGTATTTATAGGAGTCTAGGAAATAAATCCCAAAAATGCTCGGATTCCGCGTAACCGACTGCCCAGGTGTGACGGCCAGGCTGACGGACCGTCACTGGCTTGACGAACCGTCGCCTGGGCCGTCACCACTAGACAGTGGCACTGCCCATCTTGACAGTCACTGTGACGGACTATCACATGTGTGACGGGCCGTCACTCAGGCCGTCACTCTTATCCAGAATGCTCTTTTTCGCGTATTTCCTTCCGTTTCCATGTTTGTCTCCATTTCCTGAAAATACAACATAAAAACATCAAAAACGACAACGGTTGCTTGAAAACGTACGATTATTCTTAGTTTAAAGGAGTTGAAAGTACCATAAAATGGCGGCACATCAACACCCTCAACTTAAGACGTTCGCTTGTCCTCAAGCAACATGACACAAAACAATAATACGACGACTCAACTAAGCAAACAAACTCGTGTCTTTAGCAACTCATGGTCATTCATTAGTTCATTAAATCAAGCTCCCTCGTAGCACACAACTGTATGAAACACTAACTTGCAAGGATCCAAACATGTCATTCCGATATGATAGAACATTCTACTTACACACGCGCAACTATCCTAACAATCAATAGACAATACAGACATCTTGGTGCCCTCACCACAAAGAAATCCCACACACAAGATTTGGGACTAGGTAAGCGCTCACACGCACAAACGATTTCAAACAATGCACATGCGATACCATAGGCTTGGCCTTACTATTCTATTTTAGTTCTTCAGAAAGCCGCTCAGGATCACTACAGGACTTGTTTAGGCTTGTAATGAGGCTTCAGGTGCAGGTAGGATACATTTAGGGGTTAGTGACTAAGCCCTCCTTGGAACCACCGACGTCTTATTACCACATACTTTACTTTGTCCATCCTTATTCACCTTTTTATTTCCTTCTCTCTAGCTACATGTGCGGCCTCTTTATTTTGACAATTCTTTTTGTTACTTTTTCGATCTTTTTCACTTCTTTTTATTTTTCTTTTCTTAGGCACACACCCAAATTTTCATTCTATTCACAACCAATCTTCTCCATCCTCTTTTTATCATCATTCACCTCTGTAGTAGCCACCCTCAACTTAGGCTGATTGCCTGCGTTGAGGTGCACGATGTCCAAGGAAGGACCAGGGCCAAAACAGGGTTTACCTCTATAGTGGCCACCCTCAACTTAGGCTGATTTCCTGCGTTGAGGTGCACGATGTCCAAGGAAGGACCAGGGCCAAAATAGGGATTCAAAGTTAAATAGGAACGGTGACAGGTTATTGAAAGAACAAGGTCAATTATAGCTCAAACAGGGTTCAAAGGGATTATTTATATTTGGACGGTCTTTTAGGTTAAGTGGACTGCACGCAAAAAGGGCATATGATCCTTTCCTAAGCAACCAAACTTCGAACTTAATAAAATAGACCGGGCAAGTTCTAGATGCATGCACAGAGTAAGAATTTATAACAATAATCTCACACACTCTTGGCACCAAGAAACTATACCGCTACCGACTATCAAACAACCGCTCGGCTTAAGCATACTTATTCTAATCATAATCACACAATGACATACAAGGATCCAGACAGTCCATCGTTTCAACATAAGTACAAAACCAGAAAATTTTTAAAGGGGCTCCTTTAGTCAAGAAAAAAGCCATGCTCATCACTATAGACACTAAAAAAAACAAAAATTTAAAAATACAACCTAAACATGCCGGTTCTACTAGATAGCACACCGGAGGGAAAAGAAACACGGCAACAAAAACCCTCGGTGGTGACTCACAGGTTTCCCCACACCCTCAACTTAGACTCATGCATTGTCCCCAATGCATCCATATGAAAGCTAAAAAACTGTGAGAGAAAGGAATACCTGTGAAGTCGATGTGACTCAGATTCTGGAATGATGTTGGAGACCGCCAGGGTCTCCAAAATAGGAAAACTCGATGGAGTGTGTGCACGCGGCAACCTCATGTTGCATTTCAGCTTCTTCGTTCATCGGCTCCGCAACTAGTCGCGCCAACTTCTTCGCTCTTTCTTTGCAGGTTCTCTTGCAGTGTTTTCGTTTTCTTGATTTATTTTCACCACTTTCCTTCACCTGCTCGTCCTCTTGCAATCGCGACCTTACTCTCATAACATCTTGGGTTTCAACACAACCCTTTTTCTCAAGATACACATCCGCAGGGATTTCCTCAATAACATTGATGACCGCGACCACCCTCATGTCACTTGGTTGCTTCATCAATTTGGACACATCGAACTTGACCACTTCATTGTTTAGCCTGAAGGTCAGTTCGTTTCTTTCCATGTCAACCAACGCTCTAGCCGTGGCTAACAAAGGTCGTCCCAAGATTATGGGAACTTCAAAATCTACTTCGCAATCCAAGATCACAAAGTCGGCCGGGAATATAAGCTTACCGATCTTGACCAGCACATCAGATAAGATTCCCACCGGTCGCTTTACCGAACGGTCAGCCATCATCACTCTCATGGACGTCGGTTTAGGAGCTCCCAAACCCAATTGTTTGTAAACTGCTAGCGGCATCAAGTTGATACTAGCACCAAGATCACATAATGATCTTCCGAAGTTGAGCTTCCCGATAGTACAGGGAACAGTGAAAGCACCTGGATCTTCCTTCTTTTCGACTAACGACCTTGAAGAAATAGCGCTGCAGTGGTGGAGGTTGTCTTCCGGTTCAAAACTTACCGACCTCTTCTTTGTAATCAAGTCCTTCATGAACTTGGCATAACCGGGCATTTATTCCAATGCTTCCACCAATGGTATGTTTATTGAAATCTGCTTCAGCATGGTCATGAAGTTCAGGAACTTACCATCGTCAGCTTTCTTCTTCAAACGCTGTGGGAAAGGAGGTGGTGGCCGAGGCATCATAGTTGGAGGCTTTTCGGCCTTCTTGCTTTTATCCACGGGTTTTGGCGTTTCCTCCTCTACTGCCTCGTCGTTTGCGCTATCACCTACTTGAGTATTGATTACTGGATGTGAATCCGGTAATATTTTTCCGCTTCTTGTAGTGATCGCCATACAGCTCGCGTCGTTCCTCGGATTTTGGACGGTGTCGCTCGGCAAGGCACCCGTCCTCCTTGGATTTAGGGATGCCGAAATCTGCCCCACTTGCTGCTCCAATTGCTTGATCGTGGTGGAATGTGAATCCACTAACTGACTTAATGTAGATAATTCATTCCTCATCTCCTTTACCCCAGAGTCAGTCGATTCCACCTTTAGCAGCATCTTCGCCATCATGCTCTCCAGCTTCGAAGTCTCTGCCTCGTTGTTAGCCTTGTCCCGATTACCAGGTGGTATATACAACCCACCTCTCTCGGTGTTGTTCCTCCAGTTTCCTTGGTCACGATCTTTGTAGCCGCCTTTCTCATAGTGGTTGTCTCTCTGATAGTTCCGACCTTGGTTTCCCTGGCCGTTGGCCTGGAAACCCCCCAAATAGTTGGCCTCCTCATCAGATTCAACCCCTGCTGCTCTACCTTGCGAACCCACGACTTTCACCTTCTCAATACTTCCTGACATCAAGTGCTTGGTCAAGAGGTCCATTTGCGTTTTTAGATGGGCCATGTCTTGGTCCCGTTCTTCATCTTTTCTACGCTGTTCCACTGACACGCCAACTGCATAAGTACTAGCTGGTACCTCTGAATCACGTGTATGCCAGGCCCTGTTGGTTTTGGTGAGCCTGTCCAAAATAGTTGTGGCATCGGCAAAAGTGTGACCCATAAACGCTCCACCTGCTGCGTTGTCCAACGTCGGCTTGGTAGCCGAATTGAGTGCCCTGTAGAATGTCTGCATCAAAAACTCATCGTTCAACTGATGGTTCGGGCATTGTGTTAGCTTCTTCTTGAATCGCAGCCAGGTCTCGTGCAATGCTTCGTGAGGTTGTTGCCTGAAATTGCTAATCTCGTCCCTCAACTGTATCATCCTAGAGGGAGGAAAGAACCTTTCTAGGAAAGCTCCTTTCAACTCTCCCCAAGTTGCGATAGAGTCGGGGGTCAGTTCTGTCAACCACAACGCTGCCTCATCAGACAGAGACAACAGAAACAACCTGAGCCTGATCGCTGTCTGACTCACGCCCGGCAGTTCAAACGACTTGCAGATACCCACGAAGTTCATTAAGTGACGGTTTGGATCGTCACCAGCTGCTCCACGGAATATTCCTCTCAAGTTCAATAGCTGAATCATCGTGCTAGTGATGTTGAACTTGGCTCCGGGCGGTAGCGGTGGAACAACAATGGCGCCCGTAGCGCCAACTCCATCCAAATCGTTATCCTCATCATGCAGCTCAAGATCGTGCTGCAGACCTCCAGCATTCAAATTTTGTTGGGCTTGCAGTTCTGCAGCGAGCCTTGCTGCCTCTTGTTGTGCGGCCATATTCCGCCTTAACGTTCTAGCAAGCTCGGGGTCGTAAGGTAATGTTGATTCACCCGAGCGCCGGGTACCTGGCATGCACAACTCTGTACCCTGTCAAAAACAAAAACAACAAAAAAAATGTAAAAGCAGGAAAGTATGACTAAGAGTCAAATAAACACACCAGACTTAATTAACAACCGTATTCCCCGGCAACGGCGCCACTTTTTGATAACGCCCAAACTACACCTCAAATTAATGAAGCGTAAGAGGTCATAGTCAAATATAGAACCCAACAAAGGTTGGGGTCGAATCCCACAGAGAATATGGTGAAAGTTAAGTCTTTAGTGAATTAAGTGACTAGTCGTCAATAGTTTCCGGTAAATAGGGGGGTTTTGTGATCAATATTTGTAAACAAAACAAACACTTAACGTATGAACGATAATCAATAGGAGAGAGAGAACTAGGGAAGTGTTTACCATGGCGTTAGTAACAAAGTCGATTCTAGGCTTAACGGGGTTCTTTCTATATGCGTGTCACGATGTGATTGAATTAATTGTATCGTCTAAATGTTTCTCAACCAAATAGACAAATTTACTTTTCAATTCTCTCGAACTTGAAAAGGTGTGCTTTTAGATTTCAATCCTAAACATCAAGTATATTAATCTAGTTACAGCATTAATCATAAGACGAGAGTTGGTAGTCTCGAATCCTCGTCGTTAATCAAGTTTCCCGGTTTTAATCTCTTTACTCAAGCAAATTAAACCTAGGCATGTTCTAATGTTTGCAACCACTAGAAAACGTTAAATAATGAATGATTAACAACGTGACAACATATATATTGAACCCGTAGCTACCCGGAATCTATATTGCTACTTTAGCCATGGCTCCCACAACCCTAGTTGTGGGAGGTTTAGTTAATCATGCTATAAAGAAAAGAGAAGAGAATTGTATTCATAATAAAGAGAAGGGATTCTTACAATATAATGAAAACCAATCTTCAATTATTCAAAAAAAAAAAAAAACCAAGATCCCAAGAACAAATCAAGAACACGAATTCAAGAAGTGTAAAACGTGTTTCTTGATCTCCAAGTCT